>JAUPMF010065431.1:0-27632 GCA_031471435.1 Stomphia didemon | reverse complement strand
TGCGTAGTTATTTGTACAATTTTAAACTTGCCGGCAATATAGGAAACTAGAGGTAACTTGTAACTTGTAACGATGGCATAATTACAATTTCTATTACGCACTCCTTTTCACTTTATGGTTATGTGTAGCTGTTCTTTCTTTCATTTTTACTATTATAAGTGGTGACGCAGTTGATCCTTTCTATCATTCCATCTCCTCGCCTTATTTCTCGAGTTAGATATTCTTGTAGTTATTTTGAATCCGTGTGGCTAAGCCGCGGTGTGTTTTTGATATGATAAAAACAGGCTGATAACATGCTTCAGATAAGGCGGACTGAGAAAAACCCGACTCAGTTAGCAAAAATTCTGTTTAGCTATAGAGTTATTCAAAAACAGAACAATTGAATATTAGATCAAATTTCTTCACAAAAATCTACCTCTGTCGCTTTAGAAAAAAATGGGATTAAATCTTGTAACCGAGAAATCCTAATAACAGCAGATTTTCATTTATTGACATTCCACGCTTTGCGGTTTATACCACTCAAATTGTAGCAATTCAATATTATTCTGTGATCAAAGTTACGGATTTGACCCCCAAACCAAGCTCTAATCAACACTAATCACAACCACCCTTATTTGATAAATGACGGGAATCCACCTAACAATACGACCAAGTATAGCTTTCTTCAGCAGGCGTTTTTGGAACCGACGCCAGGAACGCTAAGATTCCGTTGCGTTTTTGAAGCATAACGTTTGACACGTGGGCTTATATATCCTTGTCAAAAATACACCAGAAATACCGTCAGGCCCGTAGTTCGAACCCCCTTTTCGTGAGAATTTTGTATTTTTTACTGTATTTGTTTACTCTACATTTTCATTTACACGGCCATTTTAGCTGTATTCGTACTATTCTTCTGGAAACGAACCCCTTCTTGAAAATTCCAGCTACGGGCCTGACAAGTTATAAAATTAAGCTTTCTATTTCTTACTGTGATAAAATCAAAAGCTCATATGAATTATTAGGAAATGTATATTTCGTTAACGAATTAAAACTATCTAGTCCTACTGATTACAGTTACGTTAGTTTAATTTGCTGAAACTGCTTAGTATTACACATTCTTAACTGAAGGCGGCATAAATAGATAACGTTGTTCAGTGTGAACATTAGTTTGTTAACAGTTTCTCACCGAGGTCGTTTTATAACCATCCCGTTTTCACTTTCTTATCATTGCACACTAGTAACAAGTGATTATTCAACATCAAAAAGCTCATTTTGCAATTGCACTCACTTCACAGATCTCTAGATCTCTATAGATGTTTATTACACTAAGTGTTTTCTGCCTGTTTAATGGGGTGTGCAGCATCTTTGAAATGCCATCTTTCCTAATAGCTTTCCCTTTCCCAATACTGAGCGGCAACATAGCCGTTCTGTCAGTGGTTTTGGCAGAAGAACTCGATGTAATTGCATCAGTTTATTGGTCACCGTCAATTCTCTTGATTTCTTTAACATTTAGTTAACGTTATAGATTGACTGACAGTATTCCATGTGTTTTTTTTACCTATAGATTTACTTTCAGTTGTATTGTACTTTGTGTTTATTAATTTCATGTTACAATTTCCACAGACTGACTGTAAGTTGTACTATAAAAACGCATCTTTACTTGAAATCAACAACTCAAGTATACGATTTCATAGGATTCCGAGCAACTGAACAACCAAAAATCCCGTTAAGTTTTAGTGTGAAATTCTTGTGTCAATAAATTTGGATATTGTCCATTCTAGGTAAGATATATCGCAACTGATCTTATCGCCGTAATGGCATTTGTAGTTGAGTAATTGATAGTCATGATAGTTAGACAGGCTTTCTGCCTCACCTCTCAATGCCTTGTGCTTTCATGAAATCAGTCTTTATTTGGTAACTACTCAAATGGCGATACTGAAACAAAGGGGCGGAGTGTTTGTAACTAGTCTTACCTTTTTTTACCGTTTTTTCTCGAGGGTTTGTATAAAACGGCTTGTTTTATTGAGTCTCACTCGCAGTTTCACTGATGTAAAACGAAGCAAAAGTTTATTCTTCGTGCTCTCTTCTAAGTAGTTTATGCTTCATTACATAAGGGATTCAGTCGTGTCAGACCTGAAAAGCATAAGTAATTACGAGACAGTGAATAACTGAATATCTGCTAAATTGGATTCAAAAGGCGACAGTCGGCAGACTGCTGCAAGGAATCACTGAAAGTGGGTCAATCAATATTGAGTCTTTTGCCTAAGCTCCGCCCAATCGTACCCTTTTTCATCAAGTTTATTAATGTCAGTATTATCACCCCATTTGATTCCATGTAGGTAATTTAACACCGAGTTTTGAAGTGTATGTCACCAAAGAACCACAGAGGGACGTAAACAAATCTCTGGCAGTGACCACCCTCTGTGCACAGTGCTAGATATATCTGTATAGATATATCCATACATGCAGTGTCCCCGATTAGTAGACCCGCTGGGTCAGCTAGAAGACAAGACACTTTAATAAAGTTCATTATTATTATTATTAAATCGTCTGTATATTGGCGTTTTTTTCCGGTCAGGTCGTGGTGCTTATAACCTGTTGGCCTTTAGTGGTGTACTGAGAGAATTATATATTGAACTTGTCAGCTGTCTATACTATCAGAGCTCTACAACATTAAGACTTATACATTAAGACTATAAAACGAAGTTTGGATCCATGGATCAAGAACACTGGTGCCTTATTATTGATAAAGATAAATTTACGCTAGTTTAGTTAAACATGTTTAGTTGGGGTGAATGAAGCCAGTTATACAACCGACCTAAAGTTGCACAATCATTACTACATGTATACAAACCTTTCTCATGTAAATTGAAGCCAATACAAGCCTTATTGTGCAATAATACAGAGAGGCTATAATAAACTAATGGGATTAACCACAATTCCAAAATCAGTTTAAACGAGCTATAAGGTACGAAACTGCGAATCGGTTTACTCTACGTAATAATAATTGTATTCCTAGTCTAAGTTACTCTTGAATGGCTATATCATTTAATGAATCTGTTTGGCACATAGTGTGAAGCATATAATCAAGATATTGTCGTATGCGTGTAGCTAGAAATGGGAACTCTATCTCAGTCTTTATTACCAGTACCAGTCTCTGTGCATTGCCATTATGGCATCAACTAAGAACATATTATGCATAATCATACTTTGTTTTAGCATTCTAAAAAGCTTTTAAAAATAGTATTCAGAGATAAAACTGATAAAAAAATTTATATTACCCAACCGAATAACATGCAAATGCGGGTAATTCAGTCAAAGCCGTTTCGGAAACTAATACGCCGTTATTTTGAACATTTACTCCGGGGAGAATAAAAATAGCTGCAACAACTGATATACCTATCTATGAACAATGTCCAATACTTCTTCACCAAAAGCGACCATGATATTTGAGATACGTGTAGAATGCCAATAATAGTTACCTGTGTGGCAGCAGTGCACATTTACCAAACGGGTGTAAGCTGCTCAGGTGAATACTCTTTGGAACAGAGGTTTACAATAGGCTAATCCCAGCTAAACGTTAGATGAGTGTCTATGCTTGAGATGTCTCGAGACAGAGACTTTATGGCTAACGTCATGAGAATGACGTCAAACGAGTAGTATTTTTATCTGCTTTTGCACGCAACTCAGTGGTATTATCAGATTTTATGGTTCAGTTTTCTTTCTTTTTTTTGTGGAAAGAAACTTTTTGCATGATTTTATTTTATAACCCAATATTCACCTGTTTTGCAATAGGTTCAGTCCATTCAAAACCATCAAACAACAAGCCAATACCGTAAATATTGTAGTGTGTGCATATGTAGTGTTTAATACACGAGCAGGAGTGTTTTATCAGATTTAAAACCACGAGGCGCCGCCGAATTTTGTCAAATTCAAACTAAAATGCATATTAAATATTCAAATTTAGCAAACGAATTCGAATTTTAGTATATTAGTTACTTATAGCATGGTAACAAAACTGTTGTTTCCCCCATGCATATCTTTTAAGCCTTTCCTAAACGTACATTGTTCTTTTGTCAACTATTATAACTATGTATATCTTTATTTAATGGAAAGTTGAAATCAAAGTCAATAAAACCGTTTACATGTTTATAAACAGCAATCTATGAAACTTTCGTCTTTGTTCAACGAAGTATGTTTTATAAGTACGTTCACCAATAGAGGTGGTTCTTTTCAATCTTGCCTACAAAACTTGTTGCTTTTGAACGGACACTGGCCATGATTTTTTTAATATGGTTAACCGGAAAAACAGGTATTAGAAGTTCCGCTTTGCTCATTGCTGGAAGAAACTTTGTTAAATAAAGGTGTGCAACCACCGGAATGCATGTGATTGTCTCAGTGGAGGATTAGTTCTGCTTTGAAATACTTGGCGTACAATCAAATGACATTATACTATGAGTAAAGACAATACAAATGCCGGACAGTAAGTAATCTCACGAGGCAATAAATTCACACTGACAATTCACCGGCTAAATGGCCGACAATGTAAAATGCTATCCGTGGTGCCATAGTTGAATTTGAGAAAGGACTTGTTGTTGTTTTGATTCATTCGACCTTCAAATATGTAATATATAAACATGAAAGGCGCAGTAAAAACTGTATAAAGAACGGAAATTAAATCGGATGCGAACAAAGATCAACCAGCATCTTAACATATTCATAATCTACTTAGAACCTCTTTAGCACAATCAAAATGCGGTTTATCATCGAGAATTCTGATCGTTATCTCTTAGTGGCGAGTATACGAGACTGTGATTCCCGGCTGTGAACACGTTTGCTACACAGTGATCGATAATGATGGATACGAATGTATGCTCTTTAGACGGTTACACTGATGCCTTTTTATTGGATGTCACTATTAGTGGATGTGTCTTCTAACTATGGTAAAGCCGTAGGGTCTAAAAAGAGGTACAAACAAATCCAGAAGGGATCAACAAGATGGTGACAAGGTGAAGTCGTGACAAGATAAACCCTGGGGGCACAGCAGTTTGTCTGGGACTCCTTTTGTACTTGTAAAATCTGAAATAACTATGCATATTTTCAACCGATCTGCCTTCAATTAATTACGAGAGTCTGTCGATAAACTAGTGTATCGTGCAAACTGACACGAGTGACACTTTGTGGTTAATCGGTCGCTCAATTAATCTCTTCACAGTGAATCTTACATTAGTTCTAAATCAAATCTTGTGCCTGATCAATTCGTTTTTTTCAACAAACAGTTAAAATATAGAAATCTTGGTCGCTAAGAATATCTACTCCGAGAAGTGAAGAAACAACACCAGAGTTTCCGAAGCAGTGATTAACTGACCGTGGTCGTCAAACTCTACTGAATTGTATCTGACAAAGAAAGATCGGTTTTAGTCCCGCTGGTGGGAATACAGTACATCCAATATATCTTATGACTCCGGCTCTCACGGTTTGTCAGAGCTTGTAGCACCATGATGAAGACATGAAAAAATTATATAAGTTTCAGTAGAAATTTAGTCTTGGAAAAGCGGTTATGTACCGTCATAAATTAAACTGTCTGTCATAAATAGACATTGCATCGATGTCAGCTGAATGGCACATGAACAGTACATGAACTGACATTGCTTCATTGAGCCAGTTCGATTTAAAAAGTCTATTGAACTTAAACTAACTAATGTACATTGATTAAATTAACTATAAAACTGATTCTAATCTGAAGTCAGTCTCCTTTTGAATTTAAATCGCACACAACTGTTATGTCGAAGAGAAATGTCACCTTATGTGTTATCTTTCTTACCTCTTTTAAACTTCGTTTAGAGACGCTAATTCGCTTCTTGTTCATAGCGTTATGGTATTGTATGTTAACGCAAGTACATCACACTAGAGTTTGATGTTGTTTGGATTGATTTTGGTCGGTAAAGTGTAAGTAAGCATACCTTACATCGCTTTCTTGTTGTACTTACATTTATGTTTGGCCTCGTGTGTCTCAGGTTTTTGTCTCAATGAAATTACTCTCACTTTTCCTTAAAACAGAACTCGATTCCTCGCTCGTTTCCTAATCCAACTAGATAAAAGTCTTTCAAACTTTGTAGCTGTGCTATACGTGACTCAAAACAATCAACCGAGCAGTTTTTAAGAATGTTAGTAGGCAAATCACGGTCGCTTCTCTATTGGTCTGTTTGATCAAGCATAACGTATATTACCACTTATAGTCAGTAAAGAGAAGGGCCCGATTAGCTTCTCAATTTGGAAATGTGTTTTAATAAAGAGGTTTTATCACGCGAAATGCTGGCTATGGGGTGTATTATGGTTTCCACCTCAACTACACTTTTATCAAACACAGGACGTTAAAGTTGTCAAAACATTTTGACTGAATATATTTGACAGCGAAACTATTTTTCCAGTATGTTCGATTATTGACTTAGTTGATGAACATATAGGGTCGGTTGACTTCCGGTCATTTCAAACCACAAAATTGGCCTTGATCGTATGTACCTGTTACAAAATACGTATACAATGTTAGTCATATTTTATTAAGATTACAATTTTAGCAAAAAGTTTTTGAAAAAATGATTATTTCGAAAAAAAATATCGAATACTTTATGGGAGTCATAGGAATCGAATAGTTATGACGAGTTTATTGACCGAATTTGGTTTGCTCCAATGATCGTACAGATATGTTGGGTGCAACCCCCATGTAGGGCGCTCATCGGTTTGTTGTCCCATAATATGATTAATCGGCTTACCATAACTGCGCCGTCATCTCCAATACCAAGAAGTTAAAAAAATATATTTTATGAACGAGTCCGTGGGTCTTGTAATGATCTACATGAGTCTAGTTGACGTCCACAAATATCTGATGAACACATGTTGGCCCATCAGATCCATAGTGTATTTCGGTTCTTGCTTTTTATATCTTAAACTGATAGGTTTACTCATTTCGATGTATATTTTTTAGACCAGCTCAAATCCACCCAGAAAATCAACCTTATGTAGGAAAGCCTATAAGCCCTGGCAAATCTACTTTGTTATCCTATGGTGTAGTTACATGTACACGCATGTACATGTAATAAATTAATCATATTTTACCGCTTATTGTGTATGCCAGTATTTGGTCTTTTAGACGATAAATCAAAGGTGCGCGCTTTTTTCCCCTCCTGCATTCTCTCTACCATGATGTATGATATTCGGTGCAGTCAAAGTGATCGAAGGTGCATATTTTCCCGACTATTTTTTTTGTCTCTTTATTGTCTACCATGATGATGGCAAACTCAGGATTCGTGCTACATATGTATTTCGAAATCTCGGCCTTGTTTTCACTTGTTGTAACTCTGCCAACTGTTCATTTCTTGATTAAAATTCTCGGCTGATGCAAAAAACATTTTTCACTGAATGATATTCAGATACAAAAATTCTCCTCAATATTTCTTTTTTTCATGCACCGAGGCCTCTTTTTTTGCTCACTTTGCTCACAATTAAACTGTACTTTTTCTTACCCAGATTTCACAGAAAATAGTTAAGACTAATAGAACAAGAGTAAAGATGATAAAGTTTTATTAGCGTTTCTGGGTAAGCAGTCATGCGCAAAAGTCAGTATGAGCGCGCATTATACAAACTATAAATTATCCTCAAACAAGATATAAAATATTTTACGTTTGCTGTATGTACAAGTAGCTAGCGAAAGGGTAAAGCTATTTCAAAGTAAAGCATGTAAGCAAATATACAATTGATATATATTCATCAGGAATATGTACAATAATGAGTGAATATGTGAACTGATCTAATTCTGATTTATAAAATCAAGTTATTTTCTAAATGCTATATAAACTTGAGAGATTAATCTACACTTCCTTGTTGTTTGCTTTTGAGAATTACATATTTTGAATGCTGAACCAACTCGCTAACCTTAAATGGATTTTGCGCTTCATCAAAGTGAAGTTTGAAAATGCCCGTTGGCAACCACATACTCCGCGCATTGTTTCCGTTTCAACTTTTAAGTCGTTAATAAATTGGTACAAACAGATGATCTTAAATACTCAGTCAGTCTACAGGGTAGACAAACGAATTGATAGCCATATGCGCGCTTTTCTTATAGTGCTAAAACAACTTATTCATGCATCTGACACCACTGCAATTATGTCCCTTATCTGACCAATCAGAATCAGAATTTTTGATTTGTTAACTGGTTAACAAGTAGCAGTAGCGCTTTGTTTGAAATGAAAGCATCAGTCAAGTCTTTTTTACTAAAGTAATCCTATACATTAAATAGTGTGTACAGTTGCTATAAATTTCCTATGTCGTAAAATACGCGATTACTTGGAGGATAATTCGAGCTCCACGTCCACGTTTGAGCCTTCTTCATCAGAGTGTATTCGGTTATGTCCTCTTAACCCCGAGAAACAAGAGAAGGATTTGCTGCATCGCTTACAGTTGTATGGCTTATCGCCAGTATGAGTCCGAGTGTGGCTTCTGAGAGTGACAGCCTGAGTGAAGCTCTTTGAACAGTGCTGACATTTGAATGGCTTTTCTCCTGTATGTATGCGTGTATGAGTCCTTAGATTCGAATATTGTGTAAACGCCTTGTTACAGAACTGGCAACGAAATGGTCTGTCACCAGTGTGCGTTCTGATGTGATCTCGCAAATGGGATGACTTGCCAAATGATTTGTCACAATGCACGCATTGGAAGCGCTTTATCTTCGGCCGTCTTTGTTCGTCTATAGGTGTGGCTAGTGACGTGGCTTGTGAAGTCATCGGTAACGAAAAAGGAAACATGCCAGTCGGGGTTCCACTATCTTCCGAACTGAAACTCGGGGAGAATCGTTCTTGTTTGAGCCTGCAGATTGCTTCTAGCGGTTTTCCTTGTGAGTATTGTCCATAGTGACGCTCCGGATACATAGCTGCCTCACAAAACTGACAATTACAGAGTCGGCCATCTGCGAAAAACAAACCCAAACCGATATTACATAAACATTAAGCACTGTATAAGAACTAGAACAATAGACTTAGTCTTGATCAGTACAGTAGGTTCCAGAAAAGTGTTAAATACGATTTAACAGCACTGTTTTTGTTGTGACCGCAAACAATGCTTGACCTTCTGAATTCAATTTCCTTGGCACTAATTGCTTTTTTCCGTTCAATTTCCATCTCACTGTGGCATCCGCTTGTTTTCCCGACTGCTAATTGCTCTAAGTAATCTTGACATTGACGCAAGAGAGAATTCCCGTCTTCAATGTATCACTTGTGTGATACACAACCGGATTTTCAAAAGAAATGCGCCTCAAGTTGATATTCCTTGAGTGCACTTGAAAGGCATCTAATCTATTCATTCATTTCTCATTTCTTAAAGCCGGACTTTTAACACTTTGGTTATGAATAATTCTAGAGTCACTCGATAGTTTGCAGAAGGTTCTCTCTTCTGTTCTACAGTTCCTATGACGTCATCGCCCAGGTCTCGTTACCGTGATATCGTTAAATCTTGTTGCTTATCTACCACCCTCTTTGACAGATTATTTTTCACGGGAAAATATTATTTTCGGCTTTGACAAAGAACCAATATATATATGATTTTTTCCCCGAACTAATAAACCAATTAACGCTCAAGTTCCTCGAGTATACAAAAACTGCAAATCCATCATGAAAGTCGGAACTTTTGATCAATGGAACGAAAGCGGAAAAAACCCCAAATATTGGCTGCGACAACCTCAAAACATCAATGTTTTTCAGCCCATTCGTTATCAAATAAATTCAGTTATTTCCTGCTGTTTTCAATATCATTATATTCCAGTGTGGTTTTGATCTCGTCAATTTTTTCTCTTGAGAATTATTATAACTTTGATTGTGTACTTTCCATTGTATTGTTCTGTTGTTTCTTCACATCTATCAACATTTCAATTGTTTACTTATCTCAACTGCACGTCAGTTACTCATGGTGAAGTCTATGTCAAGTCTCTCTAGATTTATTTCAAACTGGAACGTATAGCTAAGTTCCGGATTTCTGTCACACGAAACTTAAAAAAAACCAAGCTTACTGAGTTGGTATAAGATTTGCATGACATTTCACATTTCTAGAACAAAGCAAAAACCCCGCATTGCTGACCCCAGCTGTGACAATCAAGAAATATAGGTCAGTTTTCTGCAAGGTCATCAATTGTATAACACCTTTCACTGAAAAACAACATGTTTTCAAGGTAGTTCCACCTGTATATTCATTTGCTTCGGAATGAGGCTTGACATTTCTAGGAAAATGTTTTTGAAATCATAATCAATAAAGGTTAAATCTGAAACTGAAACACAGGGAGATATACAACCGGTAAATGAGATGGTTGGATTTCTTCTAGAATTATCTTTCGTTTTTTTAACTTGAATTTATGGGACAAAGTGCACATAATGCACACAACTTGTGAATAGGTTTCTCACCTAAACTTCACAACTGCTGTGTCGACTTTCTTTCACCTCACCTTATCAGTATAGAAAAACAACTTTTTCTTTGAACTATACTATTCAATTTTAAGTTCAGTTAATACTCAAATGCGAATTTCAGATTGAAACTGAATCATTTGCCGGGATAAATCGATGTTTAAACTTAACGACCGACTATGAGTAAACGATCCACTCGGTTTTATCAGACACTACGGTGTGTAACATAAGCAATGGTCTTTTCACAAAGAAACAAGAACACAGAGAAACATGCACAGCTGAAAAAAATGAATAGGTTCTTATTCTAGCGAAAGTATTTTAGTTTCGTAAAATGGCCATAAAGGCTTTAAATTATTCTCAGCAGGCTGAGGGAACGCTAATGCGAGAAACGCCATTAGAGAACAGTCCACGGTTTACAATACCAGACACTTACCTGTGTAAAACACCGGCATACGAGGGGGATAACATTCACTGCGGCTTGCGACTTCTCTGGCGAACTCTTCTTGGCGACGAAATCGTAGCCAGTTATTATTGACAATGCCACGGACATTTTCGCTTGGGTTTGGACTAGAAGGTGGAGTTACTTTCTTGGTCTAGAAGGCAGTACAACACAAATTATTAACACCTTTTGCTAATGTAAGACGAGCTTGTTTATATATGTTTTCAGGGCTGTTCGGTTCTATCAAATCATTAGAGTATTTTAATTTAAAGTATTTTGACGGTTATCAGATTTTGGTCGTTTTGACTGTGTAACGTATCTCTTATTCAAAAATGTCAACTATTTATTAGGTATTTTCTGACAAGCTCTACACTTAATAGGACTTCAGAAATATACGAAATGAATTAATCGATAACACAAAACTCATCCAGTAATGAATTGGAAACTTGTATAATCCAATTATGCGTTTCAACTGATATGTTCGGTTAAAAAGAAGCGGCATTACATGTTTGAAGGCGGAATACAAACACCGTGTACTAACTATTTCTTTGTCGAACGGAAACAAGGAAAAAATTCTGATATTTTTATGAAGGCTGTCAAAAGTTTCACGTTAACATCATGTACTAACATCATGTACAAACTATTTCTTGGTTAAACGGAAATACGGGTATTATTTGTATCGATGTAGGTAGAAGGTATAGGGTAGAAGCTAAGCCAAAGTTAGTTTTTTTCAATTAAACACTAATTTTAAAAAGAGAGAGAAAGTGAAGAATGAACGAAAACAAAGAATATCTTTTTTTTCCGGTGAAAACCGGATATTTCGATGCTGTTTTTTTTTGTTCTTTTTATGAATTGGGAGGATATTCTTTATAGGTATTCAAGCGTTTTTTGTATTGGGCTAGTAGTGAATATATCTTCACGGCACACACCGACTACTATTAAAGAACGGTCATTATGTCCCCATAAATGTCAAGAAATTCTCCATACTTTTTGGTATCCATGTCTAAGTGGTTGCGTTTTAGTGCCCAGCAATAAGAAAATGACGATGGTTAAAGACAGAAAGAATATACATGACGTTTGTGGATAAATAAATATTCAGCCGACTGATTAGTGTGGAGTGTGTTGAATAAGTGACACGTAAGGATGCTGTTTTATGTCAAGGCAGGAAGATTTTACCGTGCATCTTCAATGCGTTGGGGGTAATTTTACAAATTGTAACTTCCCAAATTTAAGTGCCAAAGAGAAAAAAAATGGCAAATGTCAGTTTTATGAAATAGGATAAAACTATCGTCTAAAGTGGTAGGTTGATTCTAAGTCATTTGCGTTGGGTTTCAATGAGATTGAAAATAACCTTTTTTCGTTAAAAAAATGTTGTTTTATTGTCTTTTTATCGATCGAGCGAGATGAATCGAGATCTGGCATGTTTTGAAAATATGAAGTTTGAAATAATACAGTTTGCTTTGAAGTAAGCTATAATTAGGTTATTGCCTTGAAATGTCAGACAATGTGATTTATTACGCTCGATCTGATATTATGGCATTATTTTGGTTACCGGAGGCCTAACGGAGAATTCGGGTATTAGCACAGCGGGCTAACTCGGAGAATAACAAATTACGTAAACTTTAAATATATATAGACCTTACTCTGTCACTCGGAATATGCTCAGAAAACATTGAGGTGATTTTTTAACCTGTGCGTTAATTCATATGGTAATCGAACTGGCCCGACCCATTGATGTTTAAAGTGTGAGAAATCACAATCGGTGATTCTTCGATGTAAAAGTCCTTAAAAAATTATTGAATTCTCATCAGCTCAAGTCTTTTCAGAACTGGTTCTCACCCGCAGTTTGTGTTGTGAGGCCAAGGTTTGCCAAAAAATCAATAGAGGGACAATAGCCTAAAGTGTGCGAATGACCACAGCTGTTTGTGAACTTGTGTGATCTGTACATACTCCTTTGTGGGGCTGTAATTGCCTTTTTTACTGGCTCACTCTATTCTTCAGAATGCAACCAAGAAATTTTCAATTATGTCATTTCGGTTTTGGAGTCGTTTTCAAATTATTCAAGTGAGGCTGAAATTGTCGGAGCGAAGAAAATGCCGAAACAAAGGAATCTAATCAAAAGTATTCACAATTGTCTCTGTGACGGACCCAATATTCTCGTTTATTTAACTCATTACTCTAACTGAGCAACTATAATATTATTTTATTTAGCTTCTATAAAAGAGTGTTTTTTACGTCCCACGTTTTCAAATTCTATCCGATAATTTTCCTCTTGTGAATTAAGTCTTTAATTCTCTGTATCCTCCCTCAATTCAGATTAAAAATATCTATCTTCTAACGCCAGAGACTTCTATTGACTTAATGTAACTACCTTTGTATGGAGCTAGTATTTTAATGCTTTTCTGGAGAAATTAACTTTTTATTAGGTGACTTGTATAAGCTAAAATCTCTACAACGGCCCAAGTTAAGTTCCTTAAAAATCTCTTATTAATTCTACCTGAAGCTTCTAATTTACGGATATATCCATTTAGTTTGAGGGTCGAGAAACTATCTATTTCAATCAGGTTTCTCTCCAACGGAAGCATGTACAGCGAGCAAATTTATAGGGAAATATATTGTCTTTTAGTTGAAGGAACACAAACTATGGATTTATGGTCTATCGTGTCCAGTTCACACCATAAAAACCAATGAACGCTTTTACGGTATCAGTCAAAAATACAAGAAGCTATCAAACCATCAACACGGTTTAGAATTCTCCGCATAACTGGAATAAAGAGGTAGAACGGTTTTGTGTGGTTCTGCTTGTACAAAGGGATTCGTGTTCGTCTTTTAAGCATCAAAGGAAAGCAGATGAAATGAATAATTGGTAAAGGATGCGTGGGGTTCTCTATCAGCATCGCTGAAGAATCACATAGCTTCAGTAGCCTTGTTTTAAGAATTTCTACGCTAGAGTTTCTAAGGCAACAGATCAGACATAGAGTTAGTCAGAATCTCCGTAGAAACTGGCAATACTTTATAATAAAATAGAGTTTATCTCAAGCTTTTACAACCGACCTTGACAAAAAATTCAAAAGTTATATTTAATTCATGGAGTCGTGTTTTATTAAAAGTAAATAAACTTTTGTCAGCAATTGGGAATCTCCATTTTGAATGTCTAGAACGTAAAACACTCGTGGAAACTTATATATCGTTCTAGAAAATGGTTCGATCTTTACTGATTACTGAGTAGCCGTTTTTACTAGCTAGCTATCTGAGACTACAACGGAACATGATTGTTTTTCAATCAGTCAGCAGCAATGCTCCGATAATCTAATTGAGTAACGGCCTGAAAAACCAACAAACATTACATTCTCGAAAAGTTTGAAAGAAACTGCTTGGAAATTACCTGAAGTAATGAGCAACGGTCGCCACAATTTACTGGCAGTTCGACAACTTGATAAAGTTCGCCACCAAATGGAGCCAAGACAGAGCCGTTCGGGAGACGCCATGTTGCACAGTTTCGCAAAACATTTCGCGCCTCTAGGCAATTTAGGTACTTGCATCCTGGTGGAAGATTGCGAAGACTTGGTACTAAGCTTTGCGGATCGTGAGGGCTTTCCATGGCTTCCTACCAAAACAGAACACCGTATTAATACCAGGTCGTGTTCAATATGTTAGTCAGTCAGGTGCGGAACTGAAAGTAAGGGCATCCGCGTGCCGCGATCGCAGTATAGCCCTATTCTGTAGTGCAATGAGTCTTCAACTTTAGGAAATGAATTAATTTGATTTAATGAAACTCTAAGTCATGTGGAGAGAAAATGTCTGAAGCTGATGAAATAGAGCGAATTTGTTGAAAGAAATGGAAATTTATCAGTCTGTCGTCCAGTTATTATGTGAGGAAAAAATAATAAAAAAGATCCGCTGAATTTGAATTGTTTCAACTGAAATGACTGAGTTTGTGGAATTTCACCAACAAAGAGGCCAAAATTATAGCCATTTATTTTGTACTTCTGTTATTTGCTCCAGCGAAATATTTCTTTTCCGTTGTATTTTTTCATTTAGTCGAATATTTGCCTGCCGTTCAATCAGTTATTTGGTAATGAAGATAAAGCATTTTTTTAAGAAACTTGACTCTAGCTCATTATAACATGTCTAACCTTGCTCTCAACCGTCCCAGAAACAACAAGCCTTATCGAGTAAACAATCTGCCCATTGCCAGCTCGTAGAACTAAGAGACTTAGTGCACCTTATCACAACTCGAACAACACAAGTGCACCCGGGTATTCCAAAAATGAACAAATCCGAAACGAACGAGATAGCTACAGGAATGAAGCCTAATTTTTCTCATAAAAAGTCTACCGTTTTAAACTTTTCATTTCAACTTTGAGTTAAGATAAGAAATCGAATATCTTCGTACATTAATACGCCCTCTCAAAATTGCGATATTTTAGAGGGTGGGTCATATCGTACCTGATTGAAGACTTACGGCTTTTGATTAGGCTGGAGGAAAACAAAATTCAGACTCAGTGCCTTGAACTCGGTGTGTCTACACGTGCTGTTGAGTTAGAGATGTAATTCGTCCTACCGCTTCACGTTTTAGTCGTTTTTCACTTTCTACTCCGAAGTTAAGAACTCTTAAAGGTCATTACACACCGAACAGACATGGAAAATAGAAAAGAAAATTGGCACAGCTGTGGGCCTATTATTTAAGGCAAGTTTCCCTCACATGGCCGCGAAGATTTCTAAATAAATTAGGCAATTGTTCAATGACCAATCATTTATGAATTCTGGGCTAGGGGCTTAAGCTCATTCGCGCGGCTCCTGCCACTGGGGTGCAAATAACATCGGTTCATACCTCCAATTGGGTTTTTGAATAATACTGATTTCATTATCCACACGCGCCTTGTTTGTGTATCCCTTTTTGAAGGTTTTGATTTCCGTAGATCTTGGCAGATCGTTCTTAACAACCGATCCATGAGAAGAAATTACTGGGAAACAGGTGGATATCGCTCGAAACCCAACAAGAGTCATAAAAACTTGACGAATGTTATTTAATTTCAGAATGATGATTTATTTGTACGGACATAATAGGTGTGCAACGACTTCAAACGCACTCTTTAAGGGTTCGGAAGTCTCTCTTTTAAATAATTACAAAGAATGACACAGAAAAAAGGCCGAGAATTAAGAGTGCAGAGCTTGGTTGCCCACAATGGAAGTACGTTTGGCCATTTTGCTGTCAGTAAACCATCTTTTTCTTTGAGAAATACAAGTTTTATGTCATTTAACGTTTCATCGGCCAGCCCCTGATTATAAGAACACGAGTACAGTCATTAATGGACACTGAAAACGAACCGATTGTATCCCCAATAGAATTTTCAAAAGTGCTTTTTATCACCATGATTGATATTCTCATTTCTTGAGAGAGTATATAAGTTTTAAGTTCAATTTAGAGTTTACACTTTACACTTGGCGCCGGAATATTTCAAAAGCGCAAATGCTCAAGTACCGGTGAAAGCTTAAGTTAATTTTTCTCTCAGAAACACGCATTTTCTCATCTCTCTTGCAACTCGAAAGAAAAGTGTAAATATACAGATTTTTAACCTGTACAATCCCTGAAACATCGACTCGTAAGATATTTTATTTTGATAATGTTCTACGTGCATGACTCCGCTCCCGCCCACAGAAGTACTAGAATGCAAATTATGGCATTTTTAATGACTTCAGAGAATTAGCGGAGTTAGTGATGTATTTAGTGATCCTCGTGAAGGAAACAATTTATTTAGCCTACCATTTTGAGGATCTATACAGAATAAAAATACCGTTTTACTAATGCACCGAGAAGCGGTAAAATATGTTATCCCTCATCATTATTTTTGCTTTAGCTCGGCTCTTTGTTCCAAGCAACAACTCGGCATTGAGCTTCTAAACGCAGTACCGATTACCATTGTGATCTCCTATAGACTATATAACGTAGTTCTTTTTGAATACCACAATCGAACCGGTTGAGGGCTTGTCTCTGTTGCCCCTAGCTTTAGTGGCCTGTAAAGCTTTTAGCAAAAGAAAAACATACTATACCCGGCGTCAGGCCGATTAGGCGAGTCTTTTTTTACGCGGTTTATTTGTAGACGGTTCTTCCGCGAGGCTTAAAACCCTTCTATACATTCTATATGACGGAAGAAACTTAAATTCACCCATATTCAGCAAGTCTGTGAACCGAACAGATGCAGGACATATGTTAGACTGGGTTATTGAAAAAAAGGGTTTTCTTCTATTTTTCTTGCTCAGTCGGTAGAAAAGATTATCTAATTCGATGACAAATGGTGTTATTATTCCTGGCCATAACTTGATCAGTAACCGCCAAAACGTGTCCCAATAATTTCGACCACAAGATTTCCACCAATTTCGATGAATTTCTGGTTTAATACTGTATCTTGTACGTATTGCTTTGAAGAATAACGGGTAGTTAGCATCTATTTATCACGTTTGTATTGTACTCAAGTAATACCATTGAAAAGTAATGGGTTTTCAGCGTCGGGACCTAATTCAGTTTTATAACCTATTGGTTTTACAGTTACCTTCACATGTATCGAAGCAGAAGCTTAAAGTACTTTTCTTCTTTTCCGGTTTGTATTGTGTTTTAATACAAATTCCCACCCCTCATTTTTGGGAGGAAATTCGGATTGAATCGCATTGTTAATGCATTCACGGTGATAACCAGCCTTAGAACAACACTTGATTCCATTCAAAGGAAATGACAAAGTAGTTAAGACCATTACATACAATTTGAAGCATAATTGCATCGAAGAAAAACAAAATCAACGAATGTTTTAGAGCGAAAACATGGTACCAAGATTTGGTCCAAATGTCAGCTTAGTTGCTGTCAACGAACAATGCAAGTCACCCTAGACTCCGTCACTGGATCATTCCAAATTCTCAGTCTGTTGACACGATTCTGTTTGTCAAAGACTTAGGATGCTTCGGGCTAATTCTTAACCAACTACAAGTCAATTTTATTAATGTAATCTAATTTAATTTTCTCTTGCTGTCATTACAACTGTCAAGTAGTACATTTCGTTGTCTGACATTTAAAAACGTTTGAGTGTGTGCTCGAGAGGGTTTAATTCATGATTCAATGTGAATGCTCATTCTGAATTTGGAATAGAATGGCTTTTATGATATTGATGAACAATTAGACTGAAGGCGAGCTCGGGACAGTCGGTGGAGTAATCGCTTTGAACCATTTTATTCTTCGTTTCGATTTACGGTTCGCTCAAATCTTCATGTATCGAGAAAACATGTTCAAGGTTGTGGACATGTTAAAGACATAAATGTTTTTTATTAAACTGGGAACTTGTGCGAAGTATTTGTCATTCTATTGTGAGTTAATGATCATATGCTCATTTGAAGTTATCTAATTAAATCAAGGGAATAAACTGGGGGAAATAAATAGCTGTCAAAGGGAGGAATCTTAAATGCAAACAGACTCTTGCTCTTCTCGAAATCCAAACTCATCGAAACTTCTGATCCAAATTTATAGGACTTTCAATTGTTATTCGATTTCACTTACTAATAAAAATGAGGAATACATTAGCTCTGCATGTCCAAACAATTTGTTTTTTTTCCTTATTGAACTTGGTCAGATCATTTCGAGTTAACACTTTACCTTACGACAATCCAATAGCATGTGGTACGAAACAATAGAGAGACAAAGAGTCGTGAGTGAATTAAACGATAACCCGCCCCACGCTGTTCGGGTGCATTTAAAACAAGATTCAAAATATTAGAGGACCAATTTAAGCAATTATCTAGATCAAAAACACGAACATGTTGTCAAAGTTAACTCTCTTAGGCCTGTAAATCTGCTGTGGTCATTAGGTCCGTGTGTTATGCGTATCTATACATCGCAGGGAAATCAAAGAGTTGTCAAAGTTCTATCGATTTTACCCGTCTTTGACTTCCGTAGACACTCGAGGGACCAAGGCAAATGTTTACCACGTATGATATCGTTTCAATTTCCTTGGAAAAGAATCGATTTGTTTGATTAATGATTAATACTTCATCTATGCGAGTGCGATGATTGCAAGAAGACCTTATTCTAGCTCCTAATGATATACTCCACACTCTGTTTGAAAACTTTTTTTAGTTGCTATTGATCTTTCCGGCTTGTTAACCGGTTGTTTTCTGACGAAGAATTCAAACAAGTGTCCATCTAAGACCACCAAACAAACAGAACCGATGGCTCGTATTCTCAAAGCTAGCCTTTCAAGGTTTTTCCCGGTGAACCTAGAAAGGCAGAAAAACTTCTGCCTTCATTATAAGCCCAACACGGCAACGACTCGAGTCATATGTCAACCAGCTGTGATCCTACAAACAAACATTGACATTATACCTTCAGAACTCCCGCAGCAGGGATTTTGCCCATCCTTTAATGTAAATATCGTCTTGCAAATGGCCAAATGATCGATTGCATAAGAAAAAGGATTTCTTCAGTTGCTTCTCCCCAGGGCAATATAGCGCGTCCCTGTTTATGGCGATTGCCAGGTTTTTCACTAATGAAGAAAACATTGCTTGGGATAATTTGTTTTTCGGCATTTGAAAGCTTCTGCATGCTGTGCCACTGTTCTATACGTTTTATTATTTGTGCCAATAGGCAATACTTGGGCACTTTTTGATTTGGTCGCGGCTTTTAGTCAAGTTTTCCGCCCTTTCTTTCAAACACTAAAACATAAATCGAAACTTGACTTGTTTAATTGCGACTAAAAATAGCCAACGGCCGATCTAAATTTGGATCTGATTTGTTATTAAATTATTCTTTGATTTTGAATGTTCAGTAGCGTTTAATTTCTTTGATGTCAGTCAAAGGGAAATTACATTGAGTGTTGTTAACTAATTTTCAGTTCTTTTGTTTTATTTGGCGCGCTCTAATTAGGTTACCGTATAGCTAGCATTGGCGTTAACTAGCTTTTCTGAGTACATGCGCTCAAGTCTTTTTGAACTGAGAAGAACATTGAAACAATGAAATAAAAGGAAATTTCTCACTAACCGGATTTTTTTAACTGTTTGAAATAAGTTAAAATGTTGGACTTTTTAATAAGTGTGCTGGTTTATTTTTCTTTATTTTCCTCTAATCCTGCAACACGTATTAGTTTTACCCGTTACAAGCTCATTTAGCTCATTATCAATGGATGTACGTTGATTGGTATCAGTTCATTGGTGTTGTATTTACTGTTACTTTACTGTACTAAAGCTCGCGTATTACTCTACTATGTGAATAATTGCGATACTGAGACTACAAAAAAAGTTTTCGAATATAATGTTAATAAAAATGGGGTTTAATAATGCTAGGATAAATGAGAACTTTCCTCTTTGTCGAAGTCCAAAATACTGGAAAACTAATTATCAATAAAATAACCACTAAAAATATGTAAAAGTCTGTCTTAGATTTAAGCGTGCAATTCAGGTGCAGGCGTAGCTGGTAAATTAAAAAGTTGTGTGTTTGGAGACCCCCTACAGAGAGACTCAATGCCGCTTTTTAAGTGTAAACTAACTCTGTGCTCTTGATAGCATAGTTACTCTCATTGTGCGCCGGCTTGGAAGCAATCGAACCGCACAGTCAAGATCAGGTTACAGTGTTAAAACAGGTTGTCTTACCTAGCTGACCCTTAAGTGGGTCGTTTTAGGAGAAATGACTCGTCAAATAGAGACTTGTATAGTTTCAAAGAAAGCCTTGTAGTACTCTTTGTGGCGTTTGAATGCATCAAACACCAGATGTGCAAGTCTATTATCGTCTTGTGCATTGACGCTCGCCACGTACTTAGTTATTTGAATTGAAAACAAGCATGCTCTTTCACACAAAACATGTTTTTCTCTGTATTCTGAAGTCAATGTTTGCATTGCAGCGATGTATTCTTTCAGTCTAGTTCATTCATTTGCTACACAATGCATCAGAACAAGGGATCCCTTTCAAAAGACTGTTCTCTAGTTGTCGGTATCGTTTGTTCCGTGTCAATTGCCGGCTTTCACATAAGAGATGCTCCTCGGTGCTTTAATAACTCACCGACCATAACGGCGTCCCCACGTACGGGACTTTTCTCTTGAGCCAACTGTTCCAAGATGTTGGCCAACGGCATTTCTATCATAAAGAATTCATTCCGCATGCCTTCTGTTTCAAGGTGTTGGCAAACGGCATTTCTATCATAACTAATGAAGAAATAATTTTGCATGCATTCTGTTTCAAGGTGTTGGCGAACGGCATTTCTATCATAAAGAATTCATTCCGCATGCCTTCTGTTTCAAGGTGTTGGCAAACGGCATTTCTATCATAACTAATGAAGAAATAATTTTGCATGCATTCTGTTTAAAGGTGTTGGCGAACGGCATTTCTATCATAACTAATGGAGAAATCATTTTGCATGCATTCTGTTTCAAGATGTTGGCAAACGGCATTTCTATCATAACTAATGGAGAAATCATTTTGCATGCATTCTGTTTCAAGATGTTGGCGAACGGCATTTCTATCAGTAAAGACTTTATTTTGCACACATTCTGTTTCAAGGTGTTGTTTAATTTCATCTGGGTGTGCGTTTGTCCAACCGTATTTATAATAAGGTCTAATAAGTTTGTTGGCATAGCGAATATTGCCGCACGAAGGTGCTGCGTCTCCTCTAATCACACAATTATAGTCTGTGTTAGTACAGCATGTGCAAGTACTGGAATACTTTAGGTTGGTAGTAATAGATGCAGAGCTATTTTCTCCTTACAAAGTCATCATTACTTTATCTTTACATGGAAGGGAGTTTTAACCTGCATGGTATACTAACAACTATAATGTTTATCAGTTCTTACTTAGTTCTGAATATTCAGCTTTTTTAAAACACAAACGCCGGCAATGACAAGCCACTTGCACAATCTAAAACCACTGATATAGTTGACTTTATTAGTATTTATAAAAATGCCTTCACAACAAGTTTATAAGCTGTTCACATTTCGGCCTTGATGCTCTGAGGTTTTCAGTTCAAACCACAGTCCTTCAGTAGTAAAACTAACTCACTCACAGTCGCTCCAAGTTGTGACTTTGTGTCTTGACCCGTGTAACTGGACTGCATCAAATCTATGCGGAAAACAATTCATTTAGTTGGAGTTAGTGTATACTGGTTGCACGTTTATTCCATAAGAAAGACAATAAGATATAATACGAATCAGCCAAAATTTAAGGATTCATAGATAAACTTTCCACAAAATAATTTGTTTAACTGTCAATAAAACTAATTTGTGGTCAGCGGTAAAAATATGCGCACTATCATATCGATTGTTTTTACAATATCTCAATTGCCTAAATATTTCCTAAAGAGGTCAGGCTCTGTGACAGAGCTGCTGATGCAAATTCATGCCAAATACATCCCTGAGGCTAAATCAAGATATATTTATTTTAGACAATTGGAATTTGTAAATATAGGGAGAGAGGTTGTCAACGCTATTAATTTTGCTTATATCTGTAGATTTTATCAATTTGCTTTGTTTGTTTTGTATTTTGATATTTCTATATTAGCATTTTGCGAGTGAAGAAGATAAGAGCGCTGATTTTTGTTCGTTTGTAGTGTCGTACAGAAAGCGTGATGTATATTGGGCGCCGCCATTCGCTTATCTCTGGAATCTAATTCGGTAGAACAATAGAGCATTTCAAGATTTTTGAATTCTTACATATTAGAATAACTGAACGCTTTGGATTTGATCTTTTATGATCACTATCGTTGTGTACTCCAAACCAGATTGCGAGGTACTTATGCTACTTATCTGTTTGATGTTAAATCATACTTAATGTGCAATATGATCAGCAGTTTACTATCAATTAGGATGGTACTGCATAATAATCCATTGAAAATTAATCGATGTTTACGACTTGATTTTGTGCTCGCCGTTTGGAACAAATGTTTACCAATCGGGTGAGAAAAGTATAATAACTTTTGCCTTTCTGGAAGTGTTACTTTTAATTCTTGCGAGTGTTACATTACTGAAGAACAAAACCGTGATCACTTTAGGCAAGAATAGTACAAAGAACATATATTTTCCTAATTATTATTCTGAAACGGCTATTACCACTAATATAAATTTCGGCACAAAGCGAAAGATGATTCAAATCAACGTTTGCGAGTGTAACCGGGCTTTATTATCAGATGAGATCAAACCTGTCTCTGCTTTTCATTTGTGCGGCATGCGTTAGTTTCAGTCAGTTGTATACTTTTAGATGTGCATCGACACAATTGTCGACATGCCAAACGGTAATTAAAGGTTATTACTATAGCCTCATTGTCTGGAGACATCGTTGGAACGGTCGATGCTGAACCTCATAATACTCTAGAACACCGTTTGCATTGGAATAGAATCAAGATGATCAGGTCTGTGATCGCTGGTTATAGGTTACACAGAGCGACTAAGATTCATGATAGATATCTACCTTAGATTACTTAGGTAAAGCAAGGTTCTCAAACTGAACCGCATGTGGAAGCTTTGATCAAACATGCATGTTGTATCTTCTTTATACTTTTCAGAATATATATTGTATTCTTGTTTTTCAAATACGTATATAGCTCTACACATAGACACGTGCCAAGAATATCCTAATGATGCCGGTTTGTTGCGGAAGACATCAGCTATCACATGACTTGAAAGAGCGCAAATGTCAGTTTGAGTTGTGTGAGAAATTTTGGTCAGTTTTAGATTAAACGTAATTTAAAACGATTCGTAATCAGGACGATTGGTATGAGAAATTCAGTCCTACTAGCCTCGTTTGTATGTATGTCAAATGCTTATGATTCTGCAATAACCGGTTTAATTAGGGACCTTAAAATAGTTTATTAATTTGTTTTTATTTATTACAAATTAAATTATGCATAGAATAAATATAATTTGTATAAATTATTTAGTTTTTACCCCAAACAACATCTGGATACTGTTGCGTTTTCATTCACATTATTTTATCCGGAATTTTCATTGGTCGAGAGATGCCTACGTCACTGCAGATAACTGGCTACGAATAAGTGTTTTCGTTAGTTTTAAGTCTTCGACAATGGCAGCTTATTTACCAGAATTTTTAGAGAAGGAATTGAACTATTTAATTGTGAATGATAAAACAATTATTGAACTCGGGTTTTGCAAAATATCGTGATTTGCCAGTAATTTGCAGATTAATTGGGGCATCGGCAAAAAATTAGTCTGCTCGGCACTGACAAATCACAATATTTTGCTCAACCTCGTCCAATAATTGCTAAATATTGCTGTTAGTAGAAGAAATAACCCCAAATTAGCATTCTTCCTAAATATATGTTTTGAGTTTTCCCATTTACTTTTCATTTTAATAGCGTGCCAACTCGACCAGACACTGCTACTTGGAAGCACTCACTCTCTCTTCTCACATGTAGTCATATTTGCAGCATTGATATTTCTAGCTTTACAAAGTTTGAAATGTAAAACTATTGCCTTTCATCTCGTGTTATTTTTGGGTGTTTTGACTGATCAGTAGACAACTGTGACCTCAAGGAAATACCAACACAATATGAGCCACGTACTGTTCGACTCAAGTCAACTGGAACTTCAGTATTTGCATGTGTAATACAACGATATATTGATTGAAGCTTCGTGTTCTTGAATCTACAGACACTGTCGCTGGATATACAGCAGACTTTGGGAGCAGTTCCTCCGAGCACCACAGCTAGGAGAACTGCAAGGAGAACTATAGATTCGGTGAGTATTTCACTGTTAATTGAATTATTATTAAGGCAGGGACTTATTAGAGATTTTCAATCATGAATGCAATATTGTAAAGAACACTTATTTATTTGCTGTACCATGCTATAATGGTCGTCGATCCAGCTCGCTTTGAGTACTGTTCAAAGCAGCAGATAGACTAGTACTTCATAAGTATATTGCCTGGTACTCCGCCGTTTGGTGCCATCCTTACCGTGCCGATAAATCTTTCCTTCCGATAACAATTTCATAGTAGTCAACAGAATGGAGATAAAGTTACAATAGATACTGTACTTAGTACTGATCATGTCGAGATTGCTCACTGTCAAACGTATATATTATATATGGTCATGTAGCACAGTATATTATAATCAATACTGTTATCTTTTGGGGTTTCATCAAACAAGTTATAAGATCGAGGGTCAGAGACTGATCGGAAAGACAAATGACGTCGTATTGATTGTTCTATCTGGTACTTAACATGTTTGAAACGAGTCCACAGATCTCTTGTTATTGCGCCGTAATTGATAGTTAACAAAGCCAATAAACGCGAATCAAATCGAAAACAAAAACACACAAACAAGGACATCGAAGTGTTACTGATCTCGTTAGTGAAACGCAGGTATAGAATACAATTGTAGTACGGTTGAATTGTAATCGTTCAAGGGGTTCTTTTTGGAAACTATACCAGACCCGTACTGTTATGCAATGCTAGTGGGGGAAGGTAAGAGTTACATACCACATCCCATCCCCTCCCCCCACATACACACATAACTGAGCACAAAAGGTGGGGAAGGGAGGTTATGTTATGCCGATACAGTTGGAAGAGGGGAAGGGAAAGGAGTAGCTCCATCTTGTGCTAATGTAGATGTGCATGGGACGTAGGGGATGCCGGGGAATTGCATTCAACCATCCAATACGGTACTTAAGATGGTGTGATGGGATAATGGGAACTGAGGAATCCATATATCAGTAAAATACCACGCAATGCTTCGGTATGTTAATTGAAGTAGTTAGGCACTCTATACTGATATAAATAAATATAATTATTTTGCTATATTTAGTCCTTAACGTTCCTAAAATAGACGTCTTTTTTCCAAGCTTATCCGGCGGCATTTCAAATCGATAACCAATTGATATAAAGCCACAGCAATATGCACCTTAGATTGTCATGTGATTGACTATTGATTATATCAAGTTCGGCAGTAGCACTCTGGACCGGAAATTACACTACGTAATATTTCATTTAGTAAGCTGTTGATTAATAAATCCGCGACCTTGTGGTTTATGTACACTCTAGCTCTTATACCCTCAAGGCACTTGTCCTGCATGTTCTATACTGTTGCCACCTAGTCTGCAGTGGTATTCATAAGTGGTTTTCCGTATTGTTTGCGCTTACAGTTTAGACATGTTTCTTCACTAATGGCTGGAGAGCATAAATTCCGTCATGCAGACGGCTTCGAATTCTTTCATACCCGCAGAATCGATTCCCAAACATTTTCTGTTGAAATACTCTTTGTGTACTCTTATACGTACAGTCAAAGAAAACTTGCGTTCTATAGGTTGTTCTCAGTTTCTAACTAGTTTCATCCAGATCATGCGTAACAGTCTTGTATATCTGTCGAGCTGCTGATGCTGTCGTAACGGCGCCATGAGTTCCCCTCCTCTATTTTGATTCTTTATACCAGAGGGCATGTACACACATCAAACGAGGCCAACATCAAGTTTTGAAAACTTCACTACCAGACTTTCTGTCTAGCTCAGATATTTGGTACTAAGAAAGTACTGTTCGCCAAGGTAACTAAAAAATACTATCGAGACCCATGGCTTAAGATATCGCAATTGCTCGGAGTTTCGATTTATCAGGCAAAGAGAATGACGCAGTCAAAGACTGACTGAATTCCTCGAGCTGACACGACAGCTGTTCAGCTCGACTCCGTGACGATGTTATTGTCGTCTTTGGAGTAAATTTTATGTATGTATGTACATCTGCTAAGAACGAGTGCAAATGACAAAATGTCAAGTTTCTTATATATTAATGTATCAGATACTAGATTAAGAACTGTAAGTACATTTGTACATGCACCATGGATCTGACACAACATCGTGGCTCAAATCGTAGCTCCGAATCAAGAGAGCCGTTGAAAAATGTTTGGTATTAAGAAATCTGTATTGATATTTCACATGGAAACCGTCTTTTGCAACACACCGACATGCCATTAGCAACTTCCATATTTGGACGACTAGTTTAATGTTGGTTGTATAATCACTTAATATAGTTTACTGTCAAATGATAGCAAGCGACAACGTTCAACTCGGGCTTATACAGCACTCGAGACCGTCCATAAGTGGAGATTCTGAGACTGATTTTTCTTTGATCAAAACTGATAGTTTCAGGCACCACGGAGCATAATGTCGATTGGGGGGGCTAAATCTAAATCTTAGTACGATTTTTCTTTTCGTGAAGCGCTAGATGCGGAATTGGAACAAATATGAGTTTACAGGGGTTGTTACTATAGATGCTGATGGATGTTAATGGTTAAGGACACATGATTATACTGGTACTAAGTCATGGATGGTGGTTTCAATCTAATCCTAATTGATAATACTTGATTCAATGGCTCCAAAAGTTTATTGGCGTTTATATAAGATTAAAATATTGTATACCATCGTGTTCGTGGCTGTATTTCAAACTCAAACTCTACTTATTAATCTACCTAATTTTCAAGAATTGATTTTAGACTTATAACTAGTAAGAGGGAGGCGTTTTCAAAAGTATAACATGTCTTCGGCCGTCAATTCTAAGTATGCCATGTCTGCCCTTTACGGCCCTATAAAGGACACTCAACAAATGGGTCATTGCAGTGCTGTGAACCAGAAACATAATTACTATTTACACGAGACAACGATAACAAGAAAACTTGCAAAGATTTTCAGCTTCATGTTGGTAAGGCCTCTTCTTTGTACACATTTATTTTGGATAACTTTGTAATAATATCTAAAGGAATTCACCATCAGTCAACTATACTTTCCTGTATCCTATAGTC
>JAUPMF010065209.1:3483-14019 GCA_031471435.1 Stomphia didemon | reverse complement strand
AAACGAGGCTAACTCTGCGTAAATGAGCCTGTAATCAATAGGTACAGCGGAGTTTGTGAATGCGAAACTGGACTATTCTGCAAACAAGAAAAAGTTAAAGAAAGCTTATGGGAAAGCTGCTAAGAGAAAAAAAGAGCATGCCAAACCTTTCAGTTTGTTTTTATATTTGTTGTGTTCAGTGTCGGGGCTTGTTTTAAAATATTTTCAAATCTTTACATGAATTAATTCACGCCGGGGAGCATGGTTTGTAACCAAGGCCTTGATACAGTATCTATGATACGACTTAATTTAACATGAAGGGTAATAAAAGCAACTGCGTGCTGTGGGGAATTCTTATTAGAGGCCTTGGCGTATGGATCACAACACTTAGCATAACAGTTCACAAGATGCACTATTCGTGGCATTTCAAAATCTTCTACTACTGAAGAAATTGAGGAAATACCTGCTGTTGAGATGAATGAACCTGCTCTGTAGGTTTTTAATGAATGTGGAAAAAAAATGTCTGCGAGTAGGTGCGACATAAAATGTTTTAATTTTTGTTTTTTTGTAAAAAAAAAAAGGGAATTTACCGACTGAGAGATTTGCCGTACAGGGAAAACCCGTGCCTGAGGTCTTGGAAGTGCTAACCGCGGCCGAAGGAGTATTTTGGCAAGACTTTTCACGAGCCAAAATATATGTAGAAGTGACGAGTAAAAAATGCACAGTCGTATTAGGTGCTTAGCCGACTATTAAATATGCATTTTATTATACAACTCTGCAACCAATTTGCGTTCGTCAATTGGGAAGCCAATTGAAAGTTACCCATTCATTTACTGTAAGTTATGGCGTACATTCACTCGCTTATATTTCAGTTGGAAACGCAGTATCGGCATCAAATTTTCTCACAAAACAAGATTTTGTGCTATCGTTACGGCTCTATAGCTTGTTTGACATTTCAACTAATATTTTAGGAATTAGATTCAGTCACGTGACAGGTGCAAACCAAGAATTCTTCAAAAAACTATAGATAAGCCATGTTCTACGTTCAAAATGTTTAAATAATCGGCCCATAGTTTGTAGCAAGTCAATGGACATATCTATCTGTAGCTAATGATTGCTGCCGCAGCACACAAACAGCGAATGTACGTTTGTCTAAAAACATGGATGCAAGATTTGTGTTACTAATTTCTCTACATCAAATTCAATCTACAACTATTATGTACATTCCAAATTGAGTTATTTTGTTGAAGTGAAGTGAAGTGAAGTGCTAGTCGTTATCATTGCAGCCTCACGGCTGAATTGCGATGACGCAGCTCAACAGTACAGTGTCGGACCGAAAGTTAGTGTTACAAGGGCGCTTCAAGCAGCCACCTGACTTTATGGGTCCATTTTTGACACTGGAGCACAGCTTTCACTGAGAGTGGTCACTGACAGGGTTTGTATTGACGTCCTCGGTTCAGTTCAGAATAAATTCTGAGCCAGTGATTAATTCTGGGTGATTGCTTCAATTGCATCTCTTTTACTTTTGATAATTGTTATACGGGAAGCTCAGCGAATTCGACTTCGGTTCGGAAAACGTGATATTTTTTCGTCGTTCTTCTCGATCTTAGAAATGCCACAACAAGCGCAGAAGTGACACTTCGTATACTAGTCACCAATAACACCTGCCATCGAATGTACACAATGATGTGCTATGGAATTAATAGAGTGCATGGAGAAGTCGTGACGTCACGTTTCCATGGCGGCAAAATTTCCAGTGCGGAGGTTGATAGAGACAGGATTTATTCGAAAGGTAACGGGAGATTTCAATCATCATATCAAATTAAAATCCTGCTGAAGAAATTTAGCGTGGACAATTTTCCTGATTTTTTACTCCTAAAATTTAACATGAAACGATTTGAAGAGGTACTACGTATATACATGCCCAAGTCATGGCCAATCACTTCTAGAAACGATGGCTTCGCGAATACTTGCCGACGTTGACAGAAAGACGAAAGTGGACCAAGGAAGTGCGTAATGTTGCTGAAGGCGACTTAGTTCTAATTGTGGACGGAAACGCACCACGAGGGCGTTGGCCTCTAGGGCGAGTACTTCGACCATTACTTGGCGATGACGGCAAAGTGCGGGCAGCGGAAGTGCGCACTAAGAGCGGCACTTACGTAAGACCAGTAGCCAAGCTCTGCTTGCTTGAAGAAGATAACATGGAGATGTGTCCGACTTCACCATAAATGCACACAGGGGGGAGAATGTAAGCGCCGAACATTCCCGAACCAGTCCCGATGGACGTACCCACGTGGGATTCCAGGCGAAACAAGATTGTTGAGTTAAGCCACAAGGAGAGTTCAACGCGTGAACGAACAGCTAAACGTGACCGTTTCCCTCTAGAATTCTTGTACTCCGACTAACGTAGTCGTTGAAAGTGTTCAATAAAGGTACACCAGGAAACAAGTACAGCTAATGTCGTCGGCGCCCTGATCCACGCGGAAAACCCGGGCTGATCGAACAACAACCGTCCCGTGCGAACTATTGACTTGCACAGTATTTCTTTTTTCGCCAGTTATTTCAATTTTTGCTTTTTTACTGTATATAAATGTGTTGATTGTCGGTGGTGCGCGAGTTCACAGAAACAGAGCTTGGGCTACCTGTGGTCTGGACTAAAATAGTTGGGATTCAAAAATATTTGAATTCATCGTCAAGCATATATTTTTCTTAATTTATGTTTTTAAAATGTATTGAGTATTACAATGAAAAATTTATTCGGATTGGTCGTGAATTGAATCTTTTGCAGTGAACGTTGCCATGAAGCCGGATATCTGCTTTCGTCTGGTTTAAATTTGTGTTACTAAAATGTTACTCAATACTTAATAATCTCTCTGGACATAATGGAGTATTTGCAAACTTGTTTTTCTAGTGCCTGATAATATCGAACTTTCACGCAACTTCACGCAAAGTATCGTATTCCTACGCAAAATTTTTTAAATCTTAGCGTGAGATTGCGATGTTTGTGTCGCGATATTTTGCGGGAAGTTGCGTGTTTGTCCCCACAGTTACTATGAAGAACGCCTGCGGTTATTTGCTTTGTCTTTTTCAACAGACTTCATTTACTTTGACAATTTTCCTGATTAATATTTCATGATACCAACAACCATTTTATGAAAGAATCTTCAGATTTCACTCTTTGATAACATAACTTCGACTGGTGAAAATAAAAAAAAGACAAAGAAAAAGAATGTTCACTTTGAACTGACCAGACTAAAGGTGAGGAAACAAATCAATGGTTTGACTTCCGACATGTTGTTTTTGAAAAAACATTATCGCAAACCGCTGAAATTAAATTAGAAAACAAAAAAGAAAAGATTTTAAATATTTTTCCCCACGAAATTCGCAAGTTCACTGAATCTCTCGTAACCCAAGAACTTGCAAAAAGTAAAAAAACAATTAGAATTAGGTGGGCAAAAGTATCGTCTGAAGCAAACCTCACAAACAAACTTCAATAGAGAGAGAGACAACAATTCTTATTTCATCGAATGAATGTTTAATCTCTCGCAACTTTGAACTTTTAACCTTTAACAATTTAAGCGTCAGTAACGCCAAATACAAAATACACAGTTTTGGGTCAACTTTTCAAATACAATTTGTATTAGGTTGGTATGCTCTCTTAGTGCGAAAGATTTTTTTCAGTCCAATATATAGGCCTAAGATTTCATTTTTACCCAATAAATTGTTTAGTTTACAACAAATCTAAATCTATATTATACGAATCAACTTGACATGCATTGAATAATGTGTAATATGGCGTTCACAAGCAAATTTAGACTTCTTTGACCACCAAATTGCGTTAACTTGTGTGAAGTTTGATCATGCTCAAGTTTCAACGCAAGTTCGAATTAATTTAGAGCCTTCGTAACTTACGTTTTAAAATCACAATAAAACAAAATGGGAAAGTAATCGAACCCAAAAATAAAACCTACTGATGTTATAATAAATATTTTTGACACTGTTTTTTATTTATATCCCCGAAAGATTTTCAAAAGCGCTCGTAAGTTATAAACAATTCATGAAAAACGTGCCTAGTGTTTACGTTTGAATGTTACGTTAATGAATAAATTTCAACACGAATCTAGCACAACAAAGCCCCCCTACTACACACCCCAAACAACCTTTTATTTTGTTTAGAAAGCCCACTGGTTTGTTCACGGTTATTTTGCGTGACAACGTAATGACGTCACTAGATCACGTGATCTTCTTACTCTGTGCATCATTCCAACACGTTACCAGCGGGTTTATTTGCGAAGGCACCTGCTATTCTGGGGGCCCCCCACAGCCAAACGACATCACGAAACAAAAGGCGTTGATAGGACACTCGTACAAGAACATCACCACTAGTGTCCACAACGTGTGTCTGTCGTACTGTATCAATGACTGTCGCTGCAGGGCGTGCCAGATGAAAACGTCCAGGTGTGAATTGCTGTTAGAGGACAAGACTTCCAAGGCAGCCGACTTTGTAGATCGGCCAGGATACGTGTACTATGATCTGAGGCAGACGATGTATAATGGGGTGAGCTAGTTAGCTTTCAGTTCGAGATTGCGTCACTTTAGACCACGTAACCATATCGCGCGGGAAAACACGTCGAATACTCGGAGCGCATTAAATTCTGGGACGGTCTATAAACACTAGTTTTTTTAGGATACTACTTCATGTATCTTACTTATATTGCCTTAGGGTCAGGAAAATATAAATGACAACAAAAGGACAATATAAGTGAGCATACATGAAGTAGTAGCCAGTTTTTTTAACAATTTGTTGTTAAATCTTTTGTTTTTGTTACTAGCCGTCATCCCACATGGTACAGCCTTCTGGTTGCTATAACGGCTGTTGTCGCTACCAACCTTGTCTACACGGAGGGACGTGCACAGAGCATTGCACAACCCCGAAGGAGAAGTTCACGTGCAAATGTCCAGTGAAATGGTACGGTAAAGTCTGCGAAAAACCGATATACCACTCTTGTCTGGATGTTTTAGTGACCGCTGTGAAGCCAGTGACAGAAGACGGTGTGTACACCATCACGCGTACCGACCACAATTCATTATTTCCAGTGTACTGTGCTTTCAACAAGAGCTCGACTGTCGCACAAGCCTGGTCGCTTATAGAGTCATTTGCTTTGAGCAAAAACAACCTATTCTACAATAAGGCATTCTTCAACAACTACGAGGTAAACATGCAAAACCCGAATTGGGTAGAGTACCGTCAATCACTGGTTAATATGAAATACATCAGAAAAACATCTAAGATGTTCAGAGCAACCTGCGACTTCCCAAACAGAAATGGAATTGTTACACCAGACTTTCTCCTTGCAGAGCTTGAGCAATATGACATTATTAATGGCAAAGCTATGGAAAATGTGTGCTTTAATTTTGTTCATTTGAATGTCCGAAATTATGATTACTGGAATGGTCAGGCACCAATTTGGCACAAAACAAATCTGTACCATCTTCACACAGACACCTACGCGAACACATGTGGCTCCAGCGTACCAGGTTCAATATTATACGAAGATGCATTCGGTTACTACGGAACCCCTAACCCAAAATCAAGATGCACTGCAACAACACAGTGGTGGTTAGGGGAATAGAGTGACCAAACAGGACATGAACATTACTATCTTGACATTAACACAGTACCAAGATGCATTGCAACACAACAACCTACTACACAGTGGTGGTTAGGAGAACAGAAATAGAGTGACCAAACAGGACATGAACAGATTGGTTACTATGGTGACTCAATACCAAGATGCACTGCAACACCACAACCTACCACACAGTGGTGGTTAGGAGAACAGAAATAGAGTGACCAAACAGGACATGAACTGATTGGTTACTGTGGTGACACAGTACCAATATGCACTGTAACACCACAACCTACTACACAGTGGTGGTTAGGAAAACATATTAAATAGAGTAAACAGACAAGACATGAACTGATTGATTACTATGGTGACACAATACCAAGATGCACTGCAACACCACAACCTACTACACAGTGGTGGTTATGGGAATAGAGTGACTAAACAGGACATGAACTGATTGGTTAGATTGGATTACCACAGGTAATTCGTGTAACTCCACTGGTAGTCCACGTAAAGAACAAGTTGTCACGGGCAAACTCGGAACTTTGCAAGAAGTTAATATTTAGCACACACTGAGGTAAAAGACCTCTCACCGTATAATTAGACCAAGCCATGTGTTGTATGTCTTATCAGTTACGCGATACCTCAGATACGGTTGCAAACTGTTTGTTAGGCTGCGAACAGTCCCCCTTTCCCCTCCGTACTCAGTCGAAAAGTTTTTTAAAGATCCGGACGCGCGGAGATTGGGGGCGAGTTTGGGGCGGCTCCGCGCGTCCGGATTTCTGAAAAACTTCTCGACTAAGTACAGAGGGGAAAGAGAGACTGTTCGCAGTCTAACTGTTTGTTGACTCACACAGCAATCGTCTAGTTTCTAGACCTCCAAAAGAACAAAAATATTGTTCTTGCATTTCTCAATGTCTGAGTATTTCATTAGAACATTTAGACGAGAACAAAAATTGTCCAAAAATTTCGTTTGTAATCCTATCTTCACGTTCCTCAATTTGTCTCTCTGATATTATCAGCACTGCACTGTATATGTGATACCGTCAGTATAAATAAACGTTTTTAAAACACCGTCTATGGATTTGACTTTACATACATATTCTTTTTGTTTTTCTGCAAAATTTAAAGATATACTTATGTTTTGCAAGATGATACAGTACAAAAGTTGCATCTCACACGTTTTAAAATCAAACAATCTTACTTAATCATGTTCTCTTTCCAGCGGTTGAATAATCAACTCTTCTAACAACCAGTCTTAAATGCTATTGACTCGTTGACCAAAGAATAAAGTTGAAGACCGCTCTCCTTGTCTACAAAGCACTAAGGGACCAGTCATTATTTAGCGGAGAGGAGGGCTACTAGAATTGGGGGGGAGGGTCACGATTGTTTGTGCGTCAATTAAGGGAGGGTCGTGATTTTTCAAATCGTACTCAACACTATGAAATTTCGCCAATAGGAATATGAGTGAGGACAGAATTAAGATAGAACATGTTTCAGTTGCAGTTTCGTTTTTAGTTCAAAATAAGTTTCAGAACGTTGTATGATCTTAGTTTTTATTGCATTAATTAAAGTGATATATTTAAATAAAGCTATTGACGTTTATTATTTCATCACATAAATGTTATATTAATGTCGTAATACCATGGCTTCTTCGGGATATTAGTGATTAAATGTCTCTCAGACCTCGGAACTGTTTGTAAAAGACCCTTGGCCGAGGACTAATCACTAATATCCCTCAGAGCCATGGTATTACTTATAATAAGACTTTTGAATCAATTTGCCAAAGTTTCAGTTTGTAAAATCGCAAAAATTAGGTGACTTTTGTTTCGAAATTCACGAAAAATCGCTAAATTTAAAAAAAAAATTGCTAAATAAACAGGTTGCCAAAATGTCATGTAATAAGGTATGTAATGTAACCACACGGCGGTAACACACGGAGAACTGAGTCCTGTTTTAATATGCCGTCTGGAGAACAAACAAACAAAAAAAGAAAGAAAAAAACTTGCCTCAATGTACACGATTAACAGTGTTTCCCAAACATTAAGAACTTACTCTAAATTGGCGAACACTGTTTTCTGGAAATCAGTGAAATATTACACACCACCAGATCTGAAAGGACATGTAGAACATGAAAAAGAAGGGCAATGACTTATTAAACATGTTTTTTTAACGAAAATTCAAGCTGTTGTGTTTTTACTTCAAATGGGGGAGAGTCATAATTTTTTGGGCGCAAGATAAGGCAGGGTCACGTTTTTTTGGAAGGCATATATTTTAATTCTAGTATTAATTATAATATATACAAATTGTAATACTATTTATAATATATTCAGGTATAACATATGAATAGAAAGAATAAATAAATGAAGGAATGGATGATGGATAGATAGATAAAAAAGAAATGGAGAAGTGAATAATAAAGAAATAAAACAGAAATGAAGAAATGAAGAAATGAAGAAATGAAGAAATAAAGAAATGAATAAATGAATAAATAAATAAATATATAAATGAATAATAAATATATACAGCAGATTGCATAAACGTTGTATTATTCAGATACAAAAAAATATACATATACCTAATGAGATGCATGAAATACCTAATGAGATGCATGCCGATGCACGTGGCGCCATTTTGTTGAGAGAACGTAGATAAGTACACGAAACTCCAAACACAAGATATGAATTTATCCAGTGCCACTTGAATTTCACCTGAACCTTTGTTTTTGTATTGAATTGTGATCTTTTGTCAATAAGAAAATAGTTTCGTTTGCCACGTGCATTGGCATGCATCTCATTAGGTATTCCATGCATCTCATTAGGTATATGTATATGTTGGTATCAGAATACTACAACGTTTATGCAATCTGCTGTATATATACATTGTCCAATATACTAAATTTTATTTATAGAATAATTCAACGGCTGGGGCAGATGTAGTGAAAACTATTCCTAGTAATTTTTTTGGATTTCCTAAAATAATGTTTAGATGTTGATGCATGAGACACATTGGTAAAATCGTTTGCACAGTGTGAAACACAGTAGTTTGTTGATTTTGTTTTCAACGTGGCTTCTCTGTCTCTCCAAGAAGCCATAGTTGCCTTGCGGTTGCAATTCGAACCAAGTTTTCTACTTCTCTTGTTTTACAATTTACAATTTGTCACTTTGAACCAGAACTTTATTGTCTGTTATGTCTTGTGATGGTTGAACGGGGTTATTTACAACACGCAGTTGCCTAGCAACTGGTTGTACTTGGTTGGTTGAGTTGGTTTTCAGTTGTCTTAGCCATCGCATTCGTAGGTCTCGAGCACTCATCATTAAGAGAAATCCATGGTTACTCCTTAAGAAAGTCATTCTGCACCACGTACTTCAGCCAACATGTACTTGTATCTGACCGAAATTTGGTAAAAATAACTGAAAAAATATATAAATAAAAAAAATAAAATCAACAACATTCCCTCGTCCATTGAGAGTGAATAGAACTGGAAATGATAACAGTGCAAATACGTAGAATACCTGCAGAAATAAATTGAAAACAAGTTAGATATCTGTCATTGTATATCTGTCATGGGGAAATATTTGGAATAATAACAAGACAATTACATTGACTTTGATAATTAATTATTAAAATACCTATCGAATAAACAAACATCTGACTGTTGGATGACTTTTGTTTGTGCATCTGTTTGTTGGATAATATTTGTACATATATTCCATATTTAGACGACAATTATACATGCACACAACTATTTTATGGAAGTCGATAACGTAGATCCCTTACTTACGATTGTCCCTAAGTATAGACGTCTAGACCTGCAAGGCAGTATGGGTACATGGATTGACAGTACATGGATTGACAGTACATGAATATCAGACAAGCAAAATTGATTTTATAACGTACCAGAATGTCTAGTAGTTCACGTGCTTTTCTCGTGCTTGTCTCGTTCCTTGAATATATTATTCTCTATTGTTCTCTCAATCCAATTGGGTTGGATCTTCTGAGAAGTGACACTTCGCCCGTGCTTTTGCTCAATCTAGTTGCGTTAACTTGGATCAAATTAACCGAGTTTTGTATTGTACTTTGTACAATTTACAGATACTCATATTGTGGCTGCACACAATATGAAAACACTAATGTGTGACACATACATTCCATACCATGGTTGATTTGTACAAGACAGAATTGTCAACATATTATCATATTATCGTCAGAACATCATGAACACTTAATCTCAATATAATTCACTGTTCTGTTCTACAGTTCTATTCCATTACCATTGGCTGGTTCGTGGTCACGTGGACTTCAATAAGTTCACAAAATACCTGCGAGGGCAATAATCCGCTAATTGCTGGAGCAATAGGTTTACCAATTGTTGCACTCGCAGGTAGCTTTGTTACTGCTATTTAACAAAATACCGATGCATCGGGAACCTAAATTTGTTTTCCCTCGAGTCCCAATAAACTTGAGAACTCTCAAAAAGACACCACTAACTGTTTCCCTCGGGACCAGTTAGTGTAGAACATTAGAGAAATATTGAGATATTGAGAAATTAGTGACATTTTACGTAACATTGCCGGTATATTAGCGAGATGTTAAATGCTAAACTGTCAGAATGCATGAGGTCATATGTAAGATTTCTCAGGACTGACAAAGTGGTATGCCATGTGCACATATACTCAGTACTATACTCACAACGTACTCTTTCTCAGCTGAAAGAAAAACAAAGAAAGTGTTCAGTTTGAACATAAAAGCATTCGCTGCATTTTCATTTAAATGATTAACTAAATAATTAACGAGCAAATTGAAAATGGTTTGTCTGCACCAGTTGGGTTTGTCACGTGGGTAAGAAGACATGTTGTATGTTTGTCTGCACCAGGTGGGTTTGTCACGTGGGTAAGAAGACATGTTGTATGTTTGTCTGCACCAG
>JAUPMF010065099.1:0-10688 GCA_031471435.1 Stomphia didemon | reverse complement strand
TTTTTTTCTATTTCTATTCATGCTGTTCAAATAAAAAAAAATCCCATTTTTTTCCTTAAATTTTTTTTATCTCGTTTCCTATTCTCGTAAAAATTCCCCTCCGTTCTTCCATCCTGCGTCTATATTTCTTCCTATTTTTATTTGCAACAACTGGTACGATAACATAAAGCTGCCCCGACGAAGCCTGGGGGGCTTGAACGACTTATATCAGTTCCGAGATTTCATTCCGAAAGAAATATTAAAAATATTTTTTAATCCTCTTTGTATTTTCGAAAATTAAGATAGAGAGCTCCGAATACGAGAGGCGAATTTCTCTAAGTGTTGATATAAAAGCCAGCATCATAAGAGTTATCTCACTGAGTGAGTTGCTGTCGTTAATCAGGCGCCGTGTTGACTCACGAGTTTGTGTTTTCACAACGGCCTTAACCTTGTCGATTAGATCTTCATCGATTTATATTTACACAAGAACCGATGTTTTTGATGTCAAGAAAATTGGGTAAGTATTGGTGAGACTGAACCTTGTTTTCCCGCGTAGAGCGCTTAAGCTTGTAATTGTCTCTCGAACTGAGCGCACTTGAGATGCAATAAGGCCCGCTGATCGTTAGGCTGAGAGCTGAACACGAAAATAGCGAGGGGGAATTAAAAGCCTTTTTCAGTAGAACTACGGGATAAATTGGTACAGTAAATTGACACAGGTCAAGCGATCGCGTTAATTTGACAAAGAACGGGCGTAAGCACTTTCAGTCGTTGACTTGATCTGATTGATGACGTTTCCAATGTGAATGACTTGTTTTTTTGTTGTGTGTTAATTATTTCAATGTGTGGGCTCTCGTAACTGACCATCATATCGACGGCGCAAACTATCTCAAACGTATTTCGTTACTGCTGAGGTCAACCAATGAAAACCCTCCTGCTGTTGAGGTCGTGCGTGTCTCCTTTCGATCACTTTCCTCGACGCATGCGCAACAGCCCAAGTTCAGTTTTTGGCCAGCGGTAGTGTTCTCAAGCTAGAGTTATATAAGGGGTGAACTCTGTCTTTTGTCAGTCTTCAGTTTTGCGTTGATTCAAGTAAACAAGGAACTACGACAAATCATCGAGGGCTGAACACACGATATCCTCGTGCCCGTCATCTGGATTACCTGGCTTTTCCCGACCAGCTAAGGTAAGAATAGAACACTAGATAATACGAGGAAGCTTTTGACATGCAACAACGGGCCAAGGGAAATAAAAGGACTGATTTCCGCTCACTCCAAACAAGTTTACGCCGCCAGAAATCCAAGCACGTCGATAGAAAACCAAGATAACGAACGCGAACCCGGTTGATCTCAGTGAATCAATGATCGTTATTTTCGCCCCTTTCGGAAGACCAAAACACTTTGAGGGTGTTGGGTGGACGGAACTGGAGAGGGGAGGGGAGGGCCGGGGTAAATTCTCCCCGCAAAATCGTGACTCTAACAGCATTGCTTGAACATCAGCTGCAACGGTTTCCATGAAGCGATAGCTGAGTGGCTCGTTAGCTCTTTGTTTGACGAGCTACCGTGGGCTCCATATCGATTCATAGAGTGAAAAAAGCAATCCCATGACGTCTGCAGAGGAGACCGGACAATGCAAGTCTTTCTTCCTCTCTGCTATCCAAACGACTTCCAATTTAAGCAATATAAGTCAGGAAGTTACGGCTAACATTTAGTTTTTATTTGTTTCAAATGGTTTCCTTTCTATCCGGCATAACATTTCGTCCGTCTAGATTTCTCAAAAGAACTAATTTCCAAACTCCATGAATAAAAGATGTTCGCGCGCGCGCGTGCGTACTGGTGTTGTTTGCGCAAACATACAGTCTCATTAATATAGGGGCATTAAATAACAGACCCCGACCGCTTTGCGTGTGAATGAATAGGGTTCGAGCATTAGCATTTCTAATGACGTTGTTGTTGATGTAGCGCGCCACCATATGTCGGTGGCGATTCGTCGTCAACAACCCCGACGGGCAACCCCGTGCTAATAACAACTTGATCTAATGTTTTGATCCGATTAGATTTTCAGGGGTTCACTTATTCTAATAACTGCGTCCTTAATTACCAACTCGCTGTAGAGGGAATGAAGAGGCGGTGTCGGCAGCACTGGGTTGTGGTGGTTTTCTAACCAACTTGTGCGTTGATTCTGTTTATCTAGGTCCAACGTAATTACAGGCGTCAACGTATCTCTTAGCAGTACACTGAATCAACGCGGTGGCTTTTCCGTGTTGTAAACCGATTCTGGAGCTGTAATTAACTGAGAAAATCGGTCTCTAAAAAGACTTTATTACCAGTTCGAGAACCTGACACTGAGCAGAATCAATGGCCGTGAACAACTCTCAAATCAATCCACCAGGGAATTTGACTTCACCTTCGGCGTTGCAACCAAACAGCACGATGAACTCACCGCGGTACTTATCAGAAACACTAGCAGTGTTGATAACGAAGTACATTTTCTTCGCGCTGCTCGCTCTGTTCGGAGTCATCGGCAACGGACTCGTCGTGCTTGTGACGATCAAGCGAAGAGCATTCAAGTCATCGCTCGATTTGTTCGTGAAGAATCTGGCCATCGCTGACCTTGGATTCCTCTTGCTCGTTACACCGTCTGGGGTCATCCGAGCTGAGATCCCATTTCAGTGGCCACTAGGGGAGTTCATATGCATTTATATCTACCCCTCGGTGGAGGTTTTTCACGGCGCGTCTGTATGGATAATCGCCGCCATCGCGCTCGAGAGATATCGGAACATTGTGGGAATGGCGCGAATCCGCAGAAACAGTCATACGAAGCGCTCGGCCAAACTCCTAATGGCAGTCGTGTGGGTTTTCTCTTTCATCGTCTTCACCATTCCCATTTACGTGGCTGTTGTCTTCAAAGACGACGGCGGCTCGAGAATGTGCACGATGGACTGGCGCGAACCGAAAGGGGAACAGATTGGCAGTAAATTATACCTTGGTCTCTTGGTCTTTTTCTCGTACATTCTTCCTCTGAGCGTCGTGATCTGGACTTACGTTGCCATATCGAAACAGCTTCGTCGCAGTAACACCTTCTTAAGAGGCTTCAAGGGGATCATCTCGCGCAAAACCGCCAAGAAGATCCGAAAATTAGAAAATTCAGTGCGAAACTACGAAGTCGAACAGTCCGCGGGAGGAAGCGCTTCGACACCAGGACCACACGTACAAAACCACACGCTCCTGACGCCTGTAGACAGCCATCGACTGACGCAGAATAAACGAGCCAAGAACATTCTAACCCCGGTAGCTGTCCTGTTCGCAGTGTCTATGCTGCCAATCAACATCTTGAGGATATTACTGCTGTTCTGGACACCGATTGTGTTGGAAAAATACTACAAGATCATCTTTTTCATCGCTGTCATTTTCACTGCTGCGAACTCGTCGTTGAATCCCGTCGTCTATTCCATCGTCAGCCGAGAATTCCGCAACGCACTGAAATCGCTATTCAATCAGAAACCGAGAGCGCTTTCTAAAAGTTCCGCGAGCACTGGTCTGGAAGTACAAGAATCGACAGAGCGACGCCGATTTGACACCGCTATGTCTGCACCTGCCACTAAAGAAAGTGAAGAACCCAACATGAACAATTCGCGTTCCTGTATCGTTACAGACACTAAACTCTAGACATTACAACGCTGTATTGTCAGTCGTATATTTATTCACATTCACAGATGAACAAGCGATTTTAGTTTGAGATTGGCTTCGTCATTTATTCAGTACAGGTACCTGCTAGTTACACCGCAGCAAAAAGCGCAACCATAAAAGATAAGATACATTAAGCCACGAGTGGTACAGCGTATGAAACGCTTTTGATTCTTTTATCGGTCTGCTAAATCGATGTTCATCAATGAAAAACCGGTGGTATTTTACTGTGATTGTGAGATCTTCATTCTAAGTCGCTATACCACAAAAAAACCTCACCAAAGCATAATGTTATCATAGTATAAGATTTCCCTATGCTATTTGTTAGGTATTTCTTCTGCACTTCGTGTGTCAGTTGCGTTTTTTTACCGTTATTTTTTACCGTTCAATCGGTCTTACAGCATGTTAATTTAATAGACGTACGTAGACGCTCTAAGGAGATTCATCAGTTAGATTGAAGAAATGTTGCCTACATTAAAAACGACACAGATTAGCAGCTTCCTTTTTGCTTTGGCGAGAAATTTACATAACGAACTGGTCTTAAGCCACAAAGTGTGAAAAAAAAGGGTTTTTTTCAACTGATTTGCGTCAAATTAAGGAAAACGCACATAGTTCGAGTTAAAATGAGTAAATAATAGTCTGGTAGAACCGTTTTTTTTAATCTCCAAGACCGTTATCTTTACAAACTTTACATTTGCCTGCATTGCTCTTACAGTTATTCAAGCCAGTTGCGAGGAAAAGAAAACAAGACAATTTAAATAAGTAAATAGTGCAAATACTTCAAATATCATTTCCGGTAGATCGGTGCAAAATAGAATGAACACTCTGGTACGACAAGAACAGAGTTCATCACAAACATCTGCCAATTAATGTAATAAGTAACGAATGCAGTGAAAAACAAAGACTTGAAACCCTGAACTCAATTTTAGTTAGACACACATATATATATATTTCTAGCTTGCTTCTAGTAGGAAATGACATATTTGAGAAAGTCACAAGTGATTGATAAACTAACTAATGTATTTCAGTTAGATAAATTATCGTTTTTAGAGTTCAAAAGCGGCTCACAGGTAACCAGTCAACAAAAGCCGTATGCACTTTAACTATGTAAACAAATCTAAGCGAGTTTATTTCAACATTTCAGTCACCATTCTCTTTATTCTCCGCATACAGTTATATGGATTTAGTGGAGTACGCGTGCCATTATCGAGCCATTATTTGTGTTTGCCTCTTTGTATATCGTTAAAAACGCTCCAGCAGTGACCACTACAAGGGTCCTGGATTGGGGAAAGTACTCCATCCCACCTTGTGCAAGATATAGAGAAGTCTTTGTAGTTTAAAACCTTCAATCATGGTGGCACATGCACCTGCCTTACACCCTTAACTTATACTTTAAATCTTAAAACTCTCGCTAGCATGAAAAGCAATTATTTTTCGCTCGTTCCCACATATAGTTTCTTGTGTCGTTATTTTCACCGTTAGTTGGCACCGCTAGAAAGCACAGAACGAACTTGTAAATATATAAAAAATCAATAAAAGTTGTAAATGTGTCGAGACTCGGGTGATGCACCTGAATGTTTTGTTCAAAACACTTTTGCATTTGCATATGCGTATTAGAACTATATCTCTAATGCGGTCATTAAATGACCGTCCATTAATGGCATGGGAACTCTTTGAGGAGAGAAAGACGCATATCCGACCTTCTGAGTCTGAGATTGACAATTTGCTCATCAGTTCAAAAACTGCCCCCTTCCCCCAAAAAACATGTTATTGTAGAATTCGACGCGCGTGTATTGGATGCGTGTAGCAAAGTCATAATGCCTCGGCAATTTCCCCCTGGCCGAGTTCAAAGCACCCGGACTACATTGACCGTTACAAACCAGGATTATGAACCTATTAAAGCTTTAATCAGATCGAGAGCGAAAACGACAGACTTTAATTTAAATAAAAAGAGAGGAAAGTAATGTTGAAGCCGTGATGTATTTACTGTGAATAATCTACAAAATTATCAATAACAACTGCTATATTCCCAGTAAACAAAAGAGTTAACTTACCCCATACTGATAACGATGTAGCGTTGATTATGAATATTGTTTTGACAAAGTTCATATTCTTGTAATCCTAATCACTTGTTTCTGACAACTCGCTAATAAAAGTATATTGGTATTTTATGCGTTTTTTTCTATATTTTTTTGCTATTTTTCTCGGAACTTCAATAATGGGGGAAAGCCGAAAGTCAGCTTCCGCTGAGCCCTTCACAAGTGTCGGGCTTAAACTTCTTCCGCCTTATTCGTCTGGCACGGAAAATCAACGGGGGAGTTTTTCGATGAGGATAATGAGAATTCTCCCATTCAAAAATGCTCACGATTCGTGTCCGAAAACACAAAACCTGCTGGTTGATTTTCTATGCGGAACGCTTGTAAACAACTCCACGAACTCCTGGCAGGAAACTTTCGTGGGAGAGCTAATTTGACCAGAGGCAATTTGACAATAAAGACAGGCAGGGAGGCTATCGTGGTGTTGTGAAAGCCAATTTAAAGCGATATTGTTTTATGATAATAGGTATTTTCCCTTTTTTCGCCTAAAATGAACAAGAGAAAAATCGTTCTTTGAATACCGGAAGTTTTTTACTTCAAGACCAAAACAGCAATTTTTTTATTTAAATATATATATTCTGTTCATAATTTTTTCAAAAGATTTCCTGGGGTTTTAAGAGTAGAGAGTAAATGTTTTTCAGTTAAGTGAATTGCGATTTTTGACATTCACTGACATTCATTGTATTTCCACGCAGGTTTTTGTGAGAACATTTCATTAATTTAAAATTCAAGTACCTGAGATACTCAAGGTGAATTAAGAACTGAAATCGCAAGATCTCTATGAGACGAGTTATTCGCTCAGATTCGACTCGAAACAAATAGGGGGATTTTCTGAGAGGATAAAACTGTGTATTTATCGTGTCAAAACAAATATTAAGTCTAATGGCTGAATCTCTTCGGCTTTCTGTTATGTCTACGATTCTACGAACCAGGTTTACTGAAAACTAATAACATCACGGAACTGCCACACTCAGGTTTTTAGACCTCTTTTATTTGTTTGGGACTGGACTACTACAAAATAACGTTAAAATTTCAAAGAATTTTTCAAAGAATCTTTCTTCATCATTCAAAATTGATGAACTCATGAATCTCATGAGCAATTCTTCACTAATATTAGTGCCGTGTTTTCCCCTTTTTCCTATTTTTCGTCAAAAATCAGTCAATACAGTAAAAACACTTATGTTTTGAGTTTTCTGTCTCATGCTAAGTCTTGACTAAAGCGGTTATTATCTCAATAGTGCCTAATGGATTTGATCAATCTCTGGTGTAAAACACAATCTGTTTTGTTCATACTCGTCATTGCATATCGGTTGAATCGCCTAAACCATACCCACCCTTACAGGCAAATAACCGCTATACAAACAACACGATGTTACCCCCTGAAACAACTCCACTAGGATTTTGCATATCCAAGTGCTCTGTTTTTTCAAAACCTCTGAGTCTCTAATCAACCCAAACTGGATTAGCTTATAAGAACATAACAGACTACAACTGAAAAGGCTAAATCTTGTTTTTTGAAATTACGAGATAGCTCGGCGAACAAAGTGCGATATGGTGCGCAAATAGTTCTCGTGTGTGCCCTAGGCTACGATTAAAATCGAGAATGTAAAAATATCAACTTTTGCGTACTAAATGGCACACTATCCGTGCACTTTATGCCCATTTAGCAGATGTCCAAAACATTGATCTATGTGCTTAAGCTTGGTTTACGACTGGGAGTCAAAATGACATACAGCCCAAGGCAGTGTGGATATCATTTGTTTCCTGTTGTTGCTGTAATTGTAGAGTTGATTTTAGACGCAAAGTCAATGGAAATGTCAAGCTAGTATTGGACGTGGTAGTCATAGTGGTGACTAGCATGAATTCAATTAACGAGGGAGTCATATTGTACTATCCTAAAGCGCATTAAAAATATCTGACCAAAACTCCTACAGCGGCGGTGACATTACTCTCCTCCCCTTCCCCCTTGAAACTGAGTGTTACTTTACACGTAATGAACTTTGTACAGACGGTCACGACTACCGCAAGTAGACATTGCTTTCTTGAGTGCTTTGGGCTCTCCGCTACGTCTGGACAAACGCGCCAACACAGAGCTGTCATGGTGACGCGGCTCATTGTGTTCAAATGATTGACAGCGGTGGGGTTGAAATACTGCGCTGCCATTGGCCGAATTCTGTTGATCAGTGACGTCATCTGTTTGTTGTTTATTGTTTGCGAGAGTGATGTCATTTGATAGAAACGCGTCATCTTGGTGTCTTTCCTTGTTGTCTTTGGCATTGTCTGCGGGTATTTTGCGGGACTCGCGGGATACATCCCGAGTGGAATGGATGTCGAATTTAGGATCGAGTGAACCGTCTTGTTTTAATGCCTCTGCTAATAACGCTTTTTCCTTGTGTGCGTTTCCATTTTCTCTCAGTAATCGTTTCTCGGAGTACTTCCGATGCCACGAGCTCATGTCTTTCTCTTGTTCTCGGTGCAGGGATGGCACTTTATTCAAATTATTTTGATCATACTCTTTCTTATCAAAATCGTTCTCATTTGGAATCGCTGAGATTCTACTAGCCTCACTGTTTCCCGAATTTTCCCCTGTGGTAGAAAAACCAACGTCTTTTCCTGGGATCAGTAAATCATCTTCAAGCCCTTCAAGACCAGGAAGCCGATTTTTTGTTCGTCTGATTTTCTCCTTCTCGGCCGAATCAACGTCGTTGTCTACTGCTATTACAGTAGCGCACAAGCTTTCAGTCCAATCTTCCTGCATCTCATTCACCAAGCCTTTGAGCTTCAGGTTGTCGATCTTGAGTTTATCGTTCTCTTTCTGGAGATTCCTAAGACACGTTAACAAAACAGTGTCCTTTTGGCCTGCATCGATTTGGGTGGCAATGTCTTCAAAATTAGCATCCGGTGCGGGAAATTCTGTTCGCATTTCATGTGCGCCTGAGTTGTTTTGCAGCCACTCCAATTTGAATTTCGCCAGTAGGAGAGAGCACTTGTGTTCTAAGTGCTCTAAGAAATCCAGAGGAAGAGCAAATTCGTCTTCTGTGGACAGGTTTGGCAGACTTTGAGTGCTGTCTTTCTGCTTGTCTTTTTTCAGCGATAAATCCTTTCGGGACTTCGAGGTGGCGTGGGAAGGGGGAAATCGGCTTACTGTAATCTCCTCAGCTAATCCCCCTTTAACGCTGGATTTTCCATTTAGTGTGACAGCACGCCTTAAGTTGTTCCTGCCAACGGCTATTTTGGTGGTACTCACGGGAACTTTCCCAGTTTGATTTTCCAATATCTTCTTACGAGCTCCCACTCCCACTCCCGCGCCACTGCTTTTACTTTTTTCTAAGTTATTCACAATGTCTTTGACCGAGTTTGCATTACCGCTAGAGCTTGCTGCAGCCTCAACACACTCTGTCATACCACCATGTAGCATTCTTTCGTAGGATTCGGTACAAACACTAGTCTGATCTGTTTTATCGCTTAAAGCAACGTGACTCTTTGACTTTCCACCGAGATTTTGCAAATCTTCTTCAATCTTCTGGATCAAACTTTCACATCGTTCTTGCACTTGAAGTTGCCATAACTTTTGTTCCTTTTTACAGGTTTTTAATCTCTGGTTGTTTTTTTCCAAGAGAACTTTGGCGCTCTGTAAGTTATTTAAGCGAGAGCGCAGTGAAAAGTTCTCATCTTCGAGTTTGTCCACATGTTGCGCGCCCGCGTCCGGCATTTTCCCGCCATTTCTGGAAATGGCGACTTTCTGTTCAAGAGCGCTGTTTTCATTGAACATTTCATGCAATTTTCGAGACAAGCTTTCTTTGTCTTCAGATAAGACGCTTAGTTTGATACGAAGAGATTGCAGGATTTCGCTTTGCGTATTCTTTTCAAGTGCTTCTTTCTCTTTTGTAAGCTCTCTTATCTCTTCCGTGGAACCATTTTTAGAGTTTTTCCCACCTGGAATTGATATTTCCCCTGAGGCATTGTCCATAGGTAATGTCTTCTTTTCACAACAACCGTCGGAATCTTCACATTTTTTATGATAATTGAAACTTTCCCCCATCTTATCATGCGAAGAGCTTTCCATTTCCTCGCTCTTCAAATCTTCAATTTCAATCCACAGATTGCTGAGGCTGTTCATCAACTCCATCTTCTCCTCGGTTAATGTATTATTTTCATTCTCTAACTGAAGATTCATCTTTTCAAGCTCATTTCCACGTTTAGAGAAAGTGCACTGACATTCGAGCTCGGGGCCATCGACAAGGGCTTCTTTAGAGCATCCACTTTGGTCCCTCAAGGACCCTTCTCTCCGAGACCCTTCTTTCAATGAACCTATACCAAAATCATCCCACACAGGTAGATGTTCCTCTTCTGTCTTTTGATTCGTAGAAAGTTGTTTTGCACTTCTTGAAAATAATTTCCTCTTGAAAAGTCTAATGCCACGTTCTGATTTATTTCTGCTGACTCCATTTTTCACTTTTGTTTTATTATCTTTGCTACGTTTAATCTTCATTCCTGTTGACTCTAATCCGTTGTTACTCGAAAGTTTACCCAGGTTTTCGCCAAGGACTTCAATTTCATTAGCTTCTTTTAAACTAGAATTTTTCTGAAAGACTTCTTTTTCCTTTAGCAAAAATTCTCTCGAAAATTCGGCTTGGACATCAATCTGAAGTTCTTCCTCATTCAAAGCGTCACTTGAAAAACTTTCTGCAATCGGAGAACATCTTGTATTACGTTCTTGTCCGTCGAGCGAAAAATCGAACGTTTTTGCTGTGTATGTCTTTGTTTCATTGGTAACTTCCATATCTTCTGAGATTTCCACACGACCTTTGTCACTGGAACAGTTTAGAAGAGATTTGCAGTCGTAGGATCAAAGCAATTGTTTAACTCACCCATTACGGAACGCAAAACATATGTCAGGTTCTGTGTACAAGATGACGGTTGATTATTT
>JAUPMF010064988.1:0-14058 GCA_031471435.1 Stomphia didemon | reverse complement strand
TTTTCCAGTCCCAAGGGTCGGGAATTTGACCAAAAAATCGTCCAAAAATTCAAATGCCGCTCCTCTGCCCGTACCCCTCCCCCCTCACCGTCTAAACATTGATAGGTGCATAACACCAGTGCAAAAAATGTAACACCAAATGCAAGTTACAAAACAAAAAAGACAAAAAGAATAATAAGTATTTATACGCGTTCTCGTTCAGTTTTTTTCATCAAAAATATTTTCACGCAATTTTGAGCTCTTTGAAAAAAATACTTGTGCAAATTAATTCAAATTGAACTCAAACCCGCGCCGGTATACTTAACAACTCAATAACTTTACTTACCTGCACGCGCGAGACAACTGCGATTCTTACACCATTTATTTTATAGACATTATAGACTAACCTCTGCGTTGTAGGTTGGTTGTCCGTCCTGTGCGTACACCAATGACTGGGGGCGACAGTATTCCAGCAAGGACATGCGGTTACTATGGTTACCGTCAAAAGGATCGTCACTGCTACAGAAATAGTCATAAACAAACCTTCAGTTGACAATCTGACAGTCGGTCCAAGTCTGCCTGTCTGTCCGTCCGTCAGTCCGTCCACCTGCCTTTCTGTCATACTCACCTGCTATTTTGAACTCGGTCAGAGTCGGCTTTTTCCGTGCTGAGATGCACGCCAACATACAAGCACTTCGGACACCTCTGATGGCTCTGGCTGATGCTCGACTGACTGGCACTGGTGACTGGCCTTCTCACGTTACGATGTGGTTTGAACAGCAAGATGTAGACCTTAGGGCCAAACAGGGTACCCAAAAGAACGTATGCCACCAGAGAAACACTGACGCACAGAATCAAGCATCTCTCTAAAGACGAACTCCTCATGAAATACACCGCAAGGAAGGCCAGCCAAATCACACACGTCGAGTACATGGCGAAGGCAATGAACTTCGCCTCGTTGAAGTTGCCCGGTATCTTGCGTGTTTTGAACGCGTACAGGGTGCACACGAGGATCAGGAGGAAGTTATACACCTGAGAAAGACCAAAGTCTAAGTCTTGGACAGCGCAATCCAGGTGCACCGTGGAGACCGTGGGGTAAAAGAAGGCTGCCTTCGGGGTGCGCAGTAACGCCAGCATGAGCAGGAACAGCACTTGGATCAAGACTACGCACAAAACCAGGACCAACTGCGACATAGGGAGAATCAAGATGGGGCGCCTGGCGATGTTACGACGATTGAAGATTCTCGAAATGCGGTTGGTCTTGATGAAAATGGCTGCATAGCAGATGCTGAAAGCGATGCTCCCCTCGAAGAAACGCACCAGACACATAGCATTAGACGGCCTGATTGCCACGACGAACGTGTGAATGAAGCACAGCAAGATACCGCCTAGAATCAGGTACGCCATCTCGCGTCCAGAGGCTTTCACAATCGGGGTTTTGTCGTTGCGCACCAGCATAACGATCACGAATATCGTGAGGATGACGCCGATCACAGCGAGTACGATAGTCGGGACGGAATAAGCAAGATACTTCCCGAAGTACATCGTCTCAATGTGAGCACAGCCCTTGTCTTTCGGCCAGAAACCTGGCGGGCATCGTACGCACGTGGTCTGATTCACCACGTAACTATTGCCGTTACATGCTTTACACTCCAAGCAACACGACTCCTTTCCTTTCACAGGGACCGTGATCTCATTGGTTGAGCACTGCACGGAACACGATGACGTCACTACCTCGTGCCCAGTCTCCTGTACAGAACCACGGCTGTTCATGTTGAGGTCGTGAGCCCATTGTCCAATTTTGGTGTTCTCGTAAATGTTGTTTTGCTTTCTGAAAAGCATGATGTCGTAGACCCCCCGTACGTCCCCCCGGTCATCGAACGCTACCCGGTGCCCCGTAGCACCTTGAAAAGACACACTGCGTATATACTTCAGCAAGCTTGAGCCAGATATGTTCACCATACGAGAACACCGACCAACAAACCCTGGGCACAGGTCAGCGTGCATCGCGTCTAGCGCATGCGCAAATACATTCACCGCGTCAATAGCATTGGCGATCCGCATGTCGATGTCACTGTTCTCAGGGGTGAGTCTGGTGGAATCGTTGCACTTGACGGGGAATCGGCGCGAGGTCACCCCCAGTGAGCATTGGAAATGGATCTGCCAGTACTCTCTGAACCAAGGATCCCTGGTGTTGCTGTGCGGGTCAAGTGCGGTGAAATAGTCCTCGAACGCCTTCAACTGCGCACTCTTAGGTGACACAGTGATGGCATTACGAGCCAAATGCTGCAAGTCTTTCAGCCACACGATGTTGCCCCACGCGTCGCTGCCGACCCACTGGAGCTGCCCTATGACACCACGCTCCTCGGCAGCCTGCAGCAGACCCCTGATGTGGCTCTCTTGGTTCGTGAAGACGATCACTGTTTTAGCCAGAGGTTCGACTATCAATGCATCCACGATTTCTAGGAATGTGCTTCGTGATTCAGACGAGTTTGGGCCTTTGATCATTTGAGATGTAGCAATGCAGATCCCTATGGGAGATTTTGTATGAAAAGCAAACAATGATTGTGGTGAAAGCATTACATAATGGAAAGATTTCTTAAAAAAAGATTTACGAGATAATTTGATGACACAAGGCTTGTCCACATAATAGAGAGTTTTTTAAAGTAGGGTTTAAGGGTTCAGAAAAAAATGAGATAATTCGATGGCACAAGACATGTCTACATATTGTGATATAAGCATGACAAGTATAACCAATCACAGCTCGCGTTTTATCTTATATATGACTGACCTGCCCTCCTGGCTTCCTCCCTCAGCGCCTCCATCCCATGCATCCCGTAGGTATCATCGCTGTACACACTGGAGACGTACGTCCAGTTAAAGTACTGCACGACATCGACGATAGCTTTGGCCTGGAACCCATCGTGCGGCACCGTGCGCGAGAAGTACTCGAACTTCTTCTTGTCGCTCAACTCTACGCTGGTCGAGTCGAAACTGATCTGCGGGACTTGAAAGAGTCTTAGGAGGTGCGCGATTTGGATGGAGACGGTGCTGTAGCTTGCACCCACCACGCCCACGACAGGAATGCGCTGCGAGGGCGAAGTACCCAGCCCCATGCGACCGCTGATGAAGTTGACTGCTTGATCGAGTGCTTTGGTCTCACTGGAACAAGTGTCGTACACTTCTACCCCGAGCGTCATGTTACGCAGGATGCTCGAGTTAGCGTTGATTTGGTCCACAGCGAATAACATGGCTTCCAGACGCTGGATCCCAAGCCTCGAGTACAATTCCCCACATTCGAGACCCGTCGACTTCGGGGCTTTGGAGTGGACTGGAACGAGACCTCCAAGGAGAATTTGTCCCTTAATCAGGACATGATTACTCGTGACCTGATTGGTTAAAAAGCCAACCAAAATAACCAATGAGAATAATAGCACTTTAACGATCAGTCTCATTGTGGTTTCTGCAATTCAACAAAATAATGTATGTCAACTTTTACAAATGCTACAAAATAGCTATCACTAGCCACCCCTCCCTTCCATCAATATGCTACCACTAGCCTTCCCATCAATATGCTACCACTAGCCACCCCTCCCTTCCATCAATATGCTACCACTAGTCACCCCTCCCTTCCATCACTATGCTACCACTAGCTTCCCCTTCCCTTCCATCAATATGCTACCACTAGCCTCCCCTCCCTTCCATCAATATGCTACCACTAGCCTCCCCTCCCTTCCCATCAATATGCTACCACTAGCCTCCCCTCCCTTCCCATCAATATGCTACCACTAGCCTCCCCTCCCTTCCCATCAATATGCTACCACTAGCCTCGTAACAAAACAAACATAGATTAACTAGGATTTGGATTGTAATTCAAGCCACAAAAGCAGCAATGGCACATTGACTGGGGTCTCTCAGGGACACAAAAGAAACACTTCAAATGTTTTCTTTCTCGAATATCACCAGCTTCAAGTTAATCGAATTTATTTGAATACCACATCCGGCCACTTCCCTAGACAATACTCCAAACAAAACAGCCTCCCGTGAATACAAATCTCTTGGTGTATTTTAGACCGTACTGAATCAAACCCTCGGGCGAACTGGAGTCACAACAAGTCTATGGAAGCCAGGACAAACACGTGCAGCAGGCGGCGGACAACACTTCGCATTGACAAAGTTCAATTTGAGATAATATTTGCATAATTACGGCTTTGCCTTTTTCTGTTCGGTGTTCCAATTTCGATATTTACAAAACAAGGCAGTAAGAATTCGCTCTTTGCACGACTAATTAATCCTTGAAGCTAAGTTATATTCACAGTTTGAGAGAGGAATCAAAACAATGTACCTCTACATTTCTGTTCAGAGCCATACACGTTCGGCTATTGATAATAAATATTCGATTTGTCCTTGAAAATATACCTTGGGTAAATTATAAAAGGAGTCGAGTATTGGTCGTGAACCCGACGGTTGGATTTACATACCTTCCACGAACATGGCACGCGCCACTTTCCCTGGTCAGTCAGAGCTAGTTTCACAGCGTCCTCGTGTTAGCAAGCTGCGAAAAACACGTCGAGTCAACGTGGTTTGGTCATCATGGTAATGTCACTGACACTAAGCCGCCGGAATTCAGTTTCGGCGAGTTATCGGGTTTTCTAACACTCGTCGTGTCTTCTCTAGATCGTAATCTTTGAGGTCGAGTAGAGTCAGAGAAAACGTTTTTCACAGACGAGACTGTTAAAAGTGATGAGTTGATAAACGGTTGCTAGATGTGACGTGAATGTTGTTGAGCGGGACCAGCAGGAATATATACACATCATGACGCTAAAGTCTGTGAACATCTGGGAGAGACGACGCCGACTTTACGGTATCAGAGATAGCAAACACAAAAGTTCCTTATTTGGACTGCTATTATTAGAAAGCTTCTTCCGAACGCAATGTTACGGCAATGTTACGGCCGTAAACTGATTAAGTTTTGGTATTTTAAACTTGGTTTTTAATAACGCATTTCGAGGAAAGCGGCTTGTTTGTTCGAGTATTTTTAATTGAAAATCGAACTGAGAGAAAATAATAATAACTAGTCATAACGAAAGCCAATAGTAAATACAACACGAGAACGGTAAAAACAGCCGTTCAACTCACATGGATCAGGAGAGATCAAAAGTAAAAGTAAAATGAGAAAATACCAGGTAAATTATGGCTATCCTAACAGCAAGACTTGAGTTGGTTTTTAGTAGCGATATAAAGACTAACAACTGTTTTGTTAAACTCATTCGAGTTGTGGTTTTGAAAAAAAAACGGGAAAAAATGGAAATAATAAATGAGAATTACCGATAAGATGGTGATTGTGAAGTGATAGGAAGTGAAACCCGCGCACGATAATTATATATCGCAGACATATCAATATAAAGTCTTCAGTTCTCAGCGTGTTCCGTCAGGAGTGTACTGGTCTCAGTCTCGTGTGTGTCACTGGGCGTTGACTTCAAACAAGTTTGACCCCATAAATTGGATTAAAATGTTTTTGTCATGTTAAGGCTCGCTTTGTCATTTTTGCATTTTTACTATTGTATAAAAGTTCCTGTCCGAAAACGTGGTGTCAGGTACATCAACAAACAAGACAGATATGGGTGTAACCGAGGCCGTCTAGATTTACATGATCTGAAAGGAAAACACGCGATCTGGAAGGAACTGACACGCGATCTGGAAGACAAAACAATGGTGAAACCATATTGCGATCAGAAGAGAGCATCATTCAAACTTGGCTGGATGGTATCACATATGATTTTAGAAGCTTTTCCAATTATTAACCACAAATGAGGTCTTTTGTAGGTCAGTTGACAATAATAAGCAATAAGTAATTTACTTGAATAATATCGATTACAAATGATCTTAACATTGTGGTTGATATTAAGAAGGTAAAACATCGTGATGAATTGCTTATAGAAACTGGTACGCCCAACCAATTTACTTGAATAAAATCGATAATGACTTAACATTGTGGTTGATATTTAAAAGAATGCAGAGCATAGTTAGGAATTGCTTATCGAAACTGGTACGTGATGTGAGAAATTATAAAAAGTGACGAAGAAAGACTTTTAAAGAAAATAAACAACTGAAACAAAAAAATACGAAAGGAATAAATAAATTCAGATAATTATGCAAACTTATAGTACTTGTAACTGGTAACAGCGATAGCAATGCAGTTCCTGCTGAGTTCCTTCTTCGATCTGTGTTGATATTTTTATTACCATTTATATATTTTTTTCTCATTTTTTTCCATCGGTTTTAGCTGAAGCTCATTCGAAAGTACAAAAATGAAACCACGATGTAGTTCCAGACAAACTTGTGACTGACAGATTCGTATTTAACGAGGGAAATATAGGAGTTCTAATACACGTTTTTGCTATAAGCTTATTTGGTCTTTTGAATGAACAATAGAGCGAAACAAAATAATTCCTATAACTTATAATTATTATTTTTAAATACACGACAATAACTGTGTTTAGTTCCATGTTCAGATATAATGTTTCTGGACTAGTAAATCATAAGGTGTATTTATTTTATACAACACAACGAATATAATGATATCCCTTTTCGCGCCAAAACAATGGCACGAGAACAACGTACAATGACCACGCGTAGTCTAATTCTCTTCGGTTACTCGACGTGATAAGGAACCATGGCAAACACATAAAACCCTAAACAATATGTACTAACCTTAAAGATTGAGCCAAATTGGTGTTGTCGGACGGAGTTTTTTCAGTGTTTTCCTTGTTTCTCGCGAAGGCACGAGCAGCCAACAATGACCAGCAGTTGGCCGTAGCTTTCTACGTCGTTGGCGATTATGGTATGAAAACGTCGAATAGCTAGCGTTCTCTTAGGTCATTCTTTTCTTGTCCCTCGGTGACTCCAAGCCGTCCCTAATTAACTCGTTATTTGACCAAAGAGCTGAGGTAAGCGACGCTCAATGGTCGATTTGAAGCGCTTGCTTTCTTCTGTAAATAAACGGGCTGACCGCAAAGCTTACGATGATTCCTGAGATAAGCTTCCTAATCTCAAACTATTCGTTTCTCATTCAAAAACCAACGTGGTGCCTTAAATATAGACACTCCTTGTCGGTTATGGAGTAGTTTGTTAAAAAACTTCGACGATCTCCTACGATAAACGTGCCAGCTTCAACGTTGCTGCCTCTCGTGTGTGTTACAGAAAGTAAACATGTGCTGCTAGAACCAGGATTGTAATGAGCTTTTGTTGCGCTATAATACAGGTGTATATCTCAACAGGTGGGACATCCACTCATCTCGGTCATCAACAATGGTGTCAAGCTTGATGAGCAGCGTCTGTCAATAGACTTCCACACGTCAATCAAGTACAGGAAGTCAGCAGGGAATAACGTACAGGAAGTCATATTCACTTTGACTCAATCCCTCTCCTTGATGATAACATGACACTGTGTCAATCATCGAAATATATCCCGGAATTAATTTCCCTAGCCGAATAAATAAGTAATATCGATTAAAAAATGTAGTCAGCATGAAGTAAAACAAGGAAGCAAAGATATAAAAAAAAGAAAAAGTTACAAAAAAAACGACAAATTCATTTTGTGATTGGCTAACGAAAAAACACAAATAAAAACAAAGTTACATTATCTAAAAATGTACATATAATGATACAATATGATCCCTCTCCAATTTGAGAATAAAAAATTCGAATATACCGTCTTTTAATGCTTTTTTCACTATTTTACAGTCGGTTGAGTTAGTGGTGTGATTGTTTGGAATCGACTGACGTTTCGACAACTTGTGGGCTGAGTCATCTTCAGAGTCCACTACTGGGTCAGTCAAACCATTTGCTCTATATAATGTCGGCAGACTAGCGTGTAATGCCGAGAAATTCGCACGTTGACTTGACACAACACATCACGTCATTGATCACGGAATATTGTCTTTTGAATCACAATGATTGTCAGTTACTTCCTCATTTAGTGTTTTTGCCTGTTCATTTTATAATATTTCTTGTAAACATGAAGTGGGCGGTTTTCATTCTCAGAATAAACCGAAAGCGTTGAGAAAGATTCAGTTTGGGTCCATTGGAGAGAAGGCATTTTCTCGGCTTCTAGCTAGCGGCTGCTTGTTTGGTTCCACTCAAAAGTTGCTCGTTTCTTGTGATTCATCTGCTTGGTGTTTTACTGTAAAAAAATCACTTTCTAAGCAAAAACAACTTTCCAATGCGACCCTCGTAAAAGGGTAACCTGATCAACCAAGCGACCCCTGGTATAGTAGACCTGGTGGTAGGGTAAGCTACTAACCATGCAGACAGGTAGACGACCCCTGGTAGTAGACCTGGTGGTAGAGTAAGCTACCACACCACTGGTGGTAGATCTGGTGGTAGGGTAAGCTACCAACCAACCAGGCAGACGACCCCTGGTGGTAGACCTGGTGGTAGGGTAAGCTACCAACCAACCAGGCAGACGACCCCTGGTGGTAGACCTGGTGGTAGGGTAAGCTACCAACCAACCAGGCGACCCCTGGTGGTAGACCTGGTAGTAGGGTAAGCTACCAACCAAGCGACCTCTGGTGGTAGACCTGATGGTAGGGTAAGCTACCAACCAATCGAATTTGATTCAATAATCAATTCCTTTTATATAAACCTTCAACATGAGCATCCAGAAAAGTTTTGTATAAATGTAGTCATGCATAGAGTCATGCAATTCAGCCATACCTTGCATGATGTGAATTGAATGTGACGGCTTAACTTAGCATGGTAATGCACGTACGGCACAGGATCAATGCAAGTATGACTCATTGTCCGTACCAACTGCTTGAGTCAGACTGGCGAAGCTGACGAAGTATTCCGTGACTCATTCGTGTGACGTGTCACGGAAGACACAACATTGAAACCAGAAAGTGTAATTTTTAATAAAAGAAGTGCGTTATTCATAGATTATATTTAGTTTTTTTTTTCATACCATTCGCAAAACTAATATTCTTTCCATACTTTGTACTAGAGATATAAGCTTCTTTTCTATTGAATGTTATTTTGATGTACACTCTATTTCCATATTAGCAATACCGAATATATTAGACCGTTTCTTTGTGATACTTTCTATTACTCACCGCATTATTTAGAAACCGTTCTCGCTTCTGATTGGCCTACCGCATAATAGTTTTGCGCATGACTGAACGGACAATGTCAAGAATGTCATGTTAGTTTACAAGCCAGCGACGAGCGTTCAACGAATATTTGAACGCGAAAAGTTTCGAAAATGGCTCAAGTTACGGCAGGGTCTGCCAAAGGGGCAGCTATTGTTGGATTTCTGATCTTTTTATGTGGTATTCCCATTACAACTTGTGGGTGCGTTTGGATCGCTTACGGTGGATATTTGGGGCACGGACTCTGGTCGGGTATTCCGGTAAGTTTGCTCGCTAAACACACCTCGTTCGCTGAAAGGACCAAGCCATAATTTCATTGGGAATATCAATGAAACCTTATACTTTAAACTCCGTGAATGAGCAGCGAGAAGAACGAGAAGTTTCTTTCGAATGCAACGTCTTCAAAGACTGTCAACATCAATGCGACATTTAAAGTTGCTGGTTTGTTTGTCGTGACTCTTAACGAACGCGCATAACATTTGATTATTGATTTTACTCTCCTACATTTGCCACTGCAATCTTTATTTACACAGTTTATCGAAAACCGTCGTAGGAGTTACTAAACTGTTTCTTTTCCATTGACTTTTTGCAAAGAAGTGGTTGAAAAAGCGACCGAAGAGAGAAACAAAGTTGTTGTGAAGAAACTCAGATTCAACCTTTCGGAACAAACTAGTAAAAGCGAATTCTACTTCAAACTATCGGAACACTTCTCAAATAACATACCAATTCAGTTAAGAGGAAAGACAACATATGCTTAAAATGCCAGTTTCGTAGGACAAACGGACCTTTTATACGGCAGGCAACCATCGTAAAATTCATAACGGAATCTAGCATGTCTATCCAGCCGTGACGACTCAGTCTATACTAACAATACATATTTTCTCGTCTTACAAATCAGCTGAGATGAATAAGTGTAAAATAACAGCATTAAGACTATCCTCGCAGTCGTATTAAGGATCAGGATCAGGGACTGCACCTTGGCAGCTGAAGTGCGACAACTTTTAGTGAAGATAGTATAACGGTTTCAGTATAACAACTTGTGTCTTTGCGAGGACAATTTACATTTCGACAGTAAATAAGTTGGCGGAGCTCGTATAAAACGGACTCGGATCGTTGAATCCTTCTCGAGTTAGAACGGCAAAACCAAGTGCATTTTTGATTCATGCAAGTCAATGTTACTACCATATCTGAAGTACGTCCATGTATGTATTGGTGCATAAGCATGATAGCGAGCTTCTTTTTAGGAACCCTTAGTATAGTACATGCTTCCAAAATGGTATGATTTTGTCCATTTAATGACCACATATAAAGACATTACACTCTAGGCTTTTTTACACCAACGGTAAACTTAGCAATATACACTGCCTTTCCAATGCTGAGATATACCAATGTACATGATATACCATGCTTCAAATACAATGTACACGCAAACACAACAAATTAAACGCTATCCAAGAGAATCCAGTTGGAACACTGAAGAATAAGGGCAAAACTTGGTTCAGGGGAGACTTAGACATATATATAATATCATATTTTTTATTCTAATAAACAGAACAAAAGCAGTTAACACAAATCTTGAATTCAAATGCACAATGTGTACTCGCTGTGCCGCGGCTGCTAACTGAACAACAAATGTAAATAAATGAAAAAAGTACTGCAATTTGACCTGAATTACTAGTTTTAAAACAACTCTTGTGAACTTCTCGCTACGAAGGAACAAACTTTCTTGCTCCACTTCGTGGAGTCAATGGTTGAACGCGTTCGAAATTATAATCTCTGCGACTGATTTATATAGTAGATTTTATGATCAATAAACTTCAAAGCAGTGTCAATTTTGTATAGACTTTGTCGAAATATCTCATTAACCAACTGTTACTGAAGACAACCGTCTCTTGGGATTGGTTTTATGCTACTTTGGCGTGACCGCATTAAAAAAATACCGTACCGTAAAATGTGTATTTAATATAATAAACAAAATGAAAAAAAAAATACATTTTGTTTAGTACATCAAAGTACAAGTCTATGCTGACACAACTGAAATTTATGTTATTTTGAAGACATTATATTTATCTGAATCAACTCAACTAACCTAGTTTGTTTTTCCCTCAGCTGTTGGTGACTGGAATATTTGGGTTGTTGTCGCTTACAAAGAATAACTGTATAGTAAGTGGATTATTATATACTATTATATACTATTCATAGTAAACATGAATTAGTGGACAAGCTGTGGTACACAATCGTTACCCTTAGCAACGTACCGTAGGGCGGGGTCGGACACGAATCTCCATGACAACAGCGTGTGAACTACCATAGTTACTATTTTGATTGAGACTGACCGTGATTTATAATCGTATTCGGTACAAAGAACTCCAGTTAAAGTTCTTGTCACTCTGTTTGTCTAGTTCATACTGTACCTGGTGCTGTGCGTTCTGTGTGCCATACTAGCAGGAATACAAGGCGTGTCGGCTGGTCTTGAGCTCATTCACTGGATCAACTACATCGGGGATGGAAAGTGTGCTGTTCAGGGAGGTGCCTGCACATGCATTGGAGCAGAAAACATCCGAATAAAAACCTGTAAGCTTGATGATATCAGCCTCGTAACCGATACATCTGAAAGTCGAAAATTCAAAAATAATGCAAACCCTATTGCGCAAGTCTAACGTGAAGAGAATCAATGACATATCTCGTTCCCAGATCACACGCAACTCTCGCAAACAAGGAGGACGAAGATGGATTGACTACTTGTTACTGACGATGTTTTTGTTTTATTTCAGTGGACTCATGCGATAAAATCCCTACAATCAACGATATCTTCATCACTCTTATTGCAATTTCTGTTATTGGGGCTCTGTTATGTGTCGGTGGCGCTATTTCTGGATGCATTGGATTGGCCACAGTCCCAAGATCGGTAAAATAGATCCACCTTAACAGTGTTATTTTTTCTTGTGATTTCCATGTTTTTTTAAATTTTATTATCTGTCCGTGAATTTTGTTTTTCAACGTGACTTGTTTTGATCGAATGTTTGCCTTTGTCTATTTTAGCAACCAACTACGTTACCAAGGAGACCGAAACCCAAGCCACAAACAAATGTGCAGGTCCAGTACCGTGCGGATCAAAATGGCCCACAGTACGAACATAAAAAAGAAAGACTGGACGATAGTCACGAATACGATGGAGGTTACATAAAAGATCACTACAACGACAAGCCTAAAGAGATCGATGTGGGATATCCAGACGATTACGAACGAGACCGCTATAGCGATAAACGATCATACCACGACAAGGAGAACATTTCTGACCGTGGGAGCTACTACGACAGGGACTACCCCAGAGACAGGGACTACCCCAGAGACAGGGACTACCCCAGAGACAGGGACTATTCCAGGGACCAGGACTACGACAGGGACTATCCCAAGGACAGGGACTATCCCAGGGACCAGGATTATGACCGGGACTACCCCAGAGATAGGGACTACGATCGGGACTATGATAGGGACTATGATAGGGACTATGACCGAGATCGCTCCCGAGATTACGATTACGAACGGAAACCATCACTCACGGACAGTCAGACCTACCTCTGAATGCCTCACTAAAGACAAACTGGACGACTCCCCATTGCTATAGCAACAACATTGGCCATGAACCTGCCTCTTCAGCAACTTCGTTTGCTTGTTTGGCATATCGATTACACTTGGTAAATATATGATCTTTAACACCGATAATGATTTGCAATGGTACTGATATACCTATTGCCATGAAATCAGTATAAAGGTGTCAACAGCCCTTAGACATTTTTGACATTTTTCCTTACGTTCAACTACAAAAAGTTCACGTTTAGTTGAGTTTGAGTCAACATGTATATAAGGATCTTGACTAAATAGTTAGATACTCAATTTCTTCGATTAAGTTGTTGGCATTTTTGCATACAAACCATGTATTTTATCACTTTATACTGAACTTAGTTCATAATTCATTCGTACTTTTGCCATTTTTAATTTTAGTTTTGAGAATCGTACAAATAGAATTAGATAGAAATTCACTACTCGAAAACTTTCTGTCTGTAATAATTGGTGCGAACAATTATTTAATATAATCACAAGCAGTTCTGCCTGCAACCCTTATTATTTGAGCTTTTAGAAAACAGAAGCCAACAGAATACACCGTAGCCTCGCTTCTGTGTGTAATCAGGCCTGGTTACCCTACAAGTGAATAATGGTTTAACGAGAAACAGAAATGTGAAATTCTTTCTGTTTTAACGAACTGTTTATAACGAAATCTCATCAAATTGAACTGCTGTAAATAGTACTATATTTTTTTCTAAAGCAGTTAGTTTTATAGATTAAAAGATGCTGTATATAACTTTGAAGGCAGTCATGACAATCGGTATACTTCATATCAGTTAATTCCCGCTCTCGCACATACTAGCTCAAAAAACATATTGTAATCACATCCCACAAAATTCGTTCTATAAATTCAGTTAAAGTAACCCATGTAGTTATTAGAAAGTGTAATAAAGTTTGAAATTCGTAGAAAAGAGTCATTCTTTCCCCTTGCTCCCACGAATTGCTCAGAGCGTGTATTTAAGACGGTTCGCCATTGTAAATGCTTATAAAGATCAGCCGCTCATATTGTATATATTACTTATTAACTTTTTAATATTTAACATTTCGAATTTGCGCAGGAACTGGTTTAGTTCTCTGAACGGATTGAATTCTGCGATTGTTTTGGCAGCGCGCTTCGCGGGAGCATGCGGTGTTGCTTCTCGCCGATTGAGCAGATTGGACAATGTCATCAATTTTGCTCGTTTTTTAAAGTGCCTATCAACCTAATTTTTTAATTTTTTAAAATGATTTTAGAAACTATACTGACCAACGTACAATGATTAAAATTCGAATACGACGCGGTTTTATATTCTTTTTACGCGGT
>JAUPMF010064211.1:2231-14118 GCA_031471435.1 Stomphia didemon | reverse complement strand
CGCGAGCTATAAATAGCCTTGGGAAAGATTATCATGGGGACACACATCTATTCTCTTATCTAATGGTCTCTTGTCCAAACTCATTTCCACAGATCGGTTACTGTCACGGTTATAAATAGCCCAGGACCTACGCGGCCGCTTACTCACAGGAAGCCCGATTCAGAAAAACATCCAAACTCATTTCCACAGATCGGTTATTGTCACGAAAGCCTGTCGAGATTAGTGTTGCTGCTCGCCTGGCGGCTCGCAGCAAAAAGAGCGATGGTTGGATCTTATTTCATGGGAAAGTTATGATCAGGCAAAGTTGCTGCACGCAAATTTCGATCACGTTTATCATTCCCAGTGCATCATACTGCATCCAAAATCCGGATCCAACCTCCCGACCTCTACTACTGTCAAAGTTTTGCAGTGAGAGCAATTCAAAGTTGGAACAGTTAATTTAAATGTCGAGTTTAGAAGAGCTCCAGTGCACCAAATGATTTAAACATAGTCTTTTTAATTCAATTTTAGATGCACGCACAATATGCACAATAAAACATGGTGTTTCTCATTTGTACAATATCGTTTCACCTATTTTAACAATATCAATAATTTCAAGTTATTAAACGGGTGCATTATCGAGTACCATCGAGTGTCATTTAAGGAATATATCAACCAATACCAAAGGTTGCCAAAAAAATATATAAAAATGTAGTATAATATAACTACTACAAAAGATAGAAAATATCATTGTCAATGATTAAATCAACATAAAAAGGCAAAACATGCCAAGTACATGATTGAACGAGTAAAACGTACATTTAAGAATATTAAGTATCATGAAGATTGTTTGCTCCTAGTTTTCATCTCATGTTATAAAAAATACAGCCAATCAGAAAGCGGGATAGCTGTTGTATGTTCGTGCGTATTCAACGCTTTCTTCATGCTTGACCCCATTTCATGCTATGTCCGCATACGGGAACTCTTCTCATAGGCGGACAGCTCTACTAACGGACTGTACTACTAACTAAACACAGTTATACTACAGCTAGCACTCCCTACATGAGTCACAAAACACTACCGAGGATATAACGTAACTATTTCTGATTGCACCATGCGTCTCTTCAATAAATGACCATGCCGGTACTCATATCCCTCTCCCATTCCCAGCTCTGCTCCTCTTTGCCCACACAGTAATGATTTGTGTAATTATTAGGCCAAATAATACATAATAGATACAGATCAGCCGCTCATATTGTATATTACATAACAATACAGTGAATAATTTACAGTGAGGCTAACCGCACGTAAATGCGTCTCAGTGTAATCTAGTGAAGGAAAACAGCTGAGCGGTTCTGACAGATCGAAAGGTTTGTGGTGTTCGCGGGCCCGCTGATTACTAATCATGACATATGTTATAAGATATAGCCTAAGATAAAAATGTCGTAGTCTAATTTTAAAATGCGTGCTAATTACTGTGATATTGTTAGGCTGCCTGTCAGCCACTGTATATAGGGTAAAGTCTTTCTGCTTCCACCGTCCAAGTTGGAACAAATGAAAAATCTCTTTCACGATTTTCAGTTGCCTTAATTAAAGGAAATATAGTTTACTTGCGAAAACAAAAACTCGAAAACTCGCCAAAACCCCAATCAACCAACCGCATCGTTTTGTTACAATACCGCCACAGTTGCGATATACGGAACCGTAAATTTCTCCCTCACACGAAAACGACTCTACGCTGGATTACTCAGTGGAAAAAGTCGAATTCATAGTTTTTGATTACCATATCACGTGCTATTCATGACATCTAAGGTTGAAGCAATCGAGTTGCTGCTCTTATTGCCTGAATCGCTAACGAAATTTCGTATTTCACAGAATCCTGTGTTTTACTCGGATCACTTTGTTGCATTTTGCTATCAATGTGCAGGAATCGTTCTTTGAATATCAGCGTCCTATACGGCCGCCAGTCTGCGTTCGAATACGGGCTCACAAAACATTTTTCCAAATTAGCCATTTGGTCATTAAGCATGCGCAAAACCAGAGGATTTTGCTGACTATCAAGTTTTTGCTTTGCGGTCTCAAAGTCCTTCGTTGCGTTGACAAACTCGTTTGTTGCCCGCGTTAACTCATCAAGAAAGACTTGTGACTTCTCAAATGTAAAGTTATACATTGACAGTGAATCGTGGGCGTTTTGCACGGATTTACCAAACCTTTTTACACTAAACGGCAAAACCTTCGAGTCAGAGAGATCTAATAACATACTCCCCAAGAACTGGGTCATGGCTTTGAAGTGCCGAAATTCTGGATCGATGAATTTCTTTATCCAGTCAAAGGTGTCGTACTGGGAGTGGTAGACGGGATACAGACGACGGCGATTTTTGTACCCGTAGAAAAAGCTAAAATCTCCTGTCGATATGCCCGAGTATAAACAAAACGGTAGGTTATCGGTGCTGTACCAGAATGAGTAGAGCATTGGTTCGCTCGGGTAATCTGTAGAGCGCGGCAAACGCTTCAACATAGTGTCGTATAATGTCTTCTTGCTGTCTTTTGGATCCTGGACCTTTTTCGCGTGAGTTAGAACAAGTTCTGACAACATCGAGCTTATTTGCGCAAACAGCACAAAATCTCCGCCCACTGCGACGTCTGTGTTCAGATAGGCAACCACTCTTTCTCGGATTATCTGGTCATTTTCTTCGACATATTCGTTCGATCCTATCAACGCAAACTCCTCGCCTCCCCAACTGTACAGCTTAATTGTCCTCCTTGGTCTCCAGCCCTGCTTGAGAAGACCTGATAGGACTCGAGATATCTCCGCCAGTGTCGCCGTACCACTCGAAGGGTCCGCGCCGCCGAACGACCAGGCGTCTCTATGGTTACCGATAAGAACGTACCTGTCCGGTTCGTGTGAACCACGGATCGTTGCTACGACGTTGCGTACTTTCTTCGTGATTAGCTGGTTGTTGACTTCTAGTCTAACTATGGAGTTGCTGCTCGTGTCGTTGAATCCCGGACCAAACCTGTAGTCGAGGTCCAGGTCTCCTCTCATTTTGTCAGGAACCTTTTCTCCTGCAGAAAAGAAAGAAGAAACACAGAAACATTTGGATACTCAATTGCATATCTAGTATAAGGCATGTCGCTTGCTCCGTCACTGAAACATGAAATTATACCAAGAAGACAATCCATGCATGCAACAACCATATAAACACTATAGAATAGTAATGAATATTTTTAACCACTAGCATGCAGATACACTCCATTTTTCAATTCCATGCCTATTTCCTAGTGTTCTATTTAGCACGGCCAAAAACAGGTGTGTAAATAAAGCTAATGCGCATGACAACTTACCTCCCATTCGACGCAAAATATCAGCACCCTGCTCGTATGAAATGGCCTGAACGGGAATTGAAGGCAGCCTGAGCTTGTCTTTTGAAATACGATACATCCCTCTCGTCGATGGGAGCAGTGGAGTAAAAGCATCTCCAAAGAAGGGGCTTAGAGACGTCCTATGCACGGCATTCGGTGGCAGCCAGGGGGTGTTCGGGTAGGTGTCATTCAGCCCATGTCCTTCTGGTGCGTAGATTTTAGGATCGGGGTAAAGGATAACTCCAAGTGCTCCGCGTGTTTCTGCTGCTTTTATCTAAATTATTTGTTAAACCATGATTCAGCAATTAGTGATAAGTGTGGTTCCGCATTATAAAACGGATTCAATTGAAAGAGGTAATCAAACGCGTAGACACGATAAATGACCCATGGTAAAATTACCGACTAAACGTACTGAACCAAGCACCGTGCGAGTATTGTTCAGTTTTCACTGACTTGTACAATATTTTCCAAAATTAATTGCATTCAAAGCCTTATAATGCGTCTAATGGTGGTTATGAAAGTCACCCTCTCCTCCTCTCTTCTCCCCTCTCACCGCTCTTTTTAGTTCAGATTACTGAAGTGGAAGATATTTCAAATGGAGACAAGAATCATTTCATTCCACTTACGTTTCCGAACAAAGATCCCATAATCAAAATTTTCCCTTTCGCTGATATGTTCCTTTTGTCTAACTCCGCAAAGTCCCAGGATGCTCCATGGTTGACGTACACGAGTTGCCCCTCTACCGTAGCGTTAGGAGCGTACGCTAAATAAGGTGTGTACACGTACGACACGTTACTGTCGAGACCAGCGGTTACCTACATCAAATCAAAGAAGAATTGGAAAAACAGGAAAAACAGGATTACGAACTGAACAATCTTCATAAATACAACAACTTCAGGTTATATTTGGTATTGAATTAAACATAAATATAAATAAACAAAAGCAAATATCTTAGAAGAACAAGCTAACATTGGACAGTTTTTCCCTCCCTCTCCTCCCCCCTCAAAAGTTGAATCGTTCATCGATCAGTACTAAATCGAATAGTTACATTAAATTGTCCTGTAATCTTGAGCTCCACAGCTTTAGTGTTGTTGTTGATGATAGACACAGTATTTGGTTTGTCTTCTTGGGGGAAAGAGAGAAGAACGTCGTATTCAGGTTCCTCGATTTCGAATCCGTGTTCCTGCCATTTGGTTCGCAAGTAATCTGCGATACTATCGGCAGCGGGTGACGTGGCAACATGAAGACGACTCGTAAATAACCTGGAAACAAACGAAAGAGAGAATATATAGCACAGCGCAAAGCAAAGTCAAACCAGCGGTCACCTTCGGGACTTAGCTAACTGACCGCTTAATAGAAAATGACCGCTTAATAGAGGTTTAGGTTTAGAAATTTAGCATATAATATGGAAAAAAATAGACTTTAGAATGTGCAATAGATTACGTAATATACTAGACATGCTTCGCTTATTGTCGTGTCAAATACAGCATCGCATTGTAAGTGGTAACTGTTAGTGACCATTTAATAGAGGTGAAATACAATAAAAATAGCCAATTGGGAAGCCCAAAAGGTGACCGCGTCCGCTTAATAGAGGTGACCGCTTAATAGGGGTCAAGTTTATAGTGAATATGGGGAGCGAATTTTGGGACTTTGGTATGTGACCGCTTAATAGAGGGTGACCGCTTAATAGAGGGCCGCTTAATAGAGGGTGACCGCTTAATAGAGGGCCGCTTAATAGAGGGCCGCTTAATAGAGGGTGACCACTTAATAGAGGACCGCTTAATAGAGGGTGACCGCTTAATAGAGGACCGCTTAATAGAGGGTGACCACTTAATAGAGGACCGCTTAATAGAGGGTGACCACTTAATAGAGGACCGCTTAATAGAGGGTGACCGCTTAATAGAGGGCCGCTTATAGAGGTTTGACTGTATATCATCAATATTCTACTGAGATTGGAACTCTTTTTTTGCGCATTTTAATTTATGTCGATAATTTTTTGACGGCTTGGCAAGTCGTTGTTTACCAAGATACCGAATGATTACTGGCGAAAATGTAATCTTCAATTCAGTCACTTTTAGTCGGATTGTTGGACTTCAAATTGGTCGCGATGCTATTCACGCCTCAATGATCAAGGCGGCACGCGTTCTGGAGAACAAACGCATTCGCAACACAACTAAACATTTGCTCAAACTGATTCTAAATCATGATTTATGAGTCTCATGATGTACAGTAAAAACCCGCATGAAAGAACTAGTGGATTAAGAACACTCAGGCTAAAATTTGGTTAAAAAAGTATCATATACATAAGAACACATTTAGTCTGAAAAATGAAAATCGTTCTTATATATGACAAATCAGCTGCCAGTTAGATTAGAATGACCTACTAAAGTACAATACTTGGTAAATCAATATAATTTATGTGCTAAATCATTGCACACATGTCATAGTTTCACAGCAAGTATGTGAATTTCCAGGATACATTTAGCAATTGTTTTTAGACTAATTTATGTAGCTAAACGACTGTTACCTTTTGTCAATCACATTAGTATATTTGCTGCAGACATAGCCTGCGTAGCTTTGGCTCTCAAGAATTTGGAGGGGTTCAGAGAGAGATTTCGGAGGGGAGAAAAAAAGGAGGAGAGGAGGAGGGGTTGGGGAGTGGAGGGAGGGAGAGCCTGCAAGGACGCTATTGTTTAGTAAAATTTTACCGTTCGCTAGCAAACGAAAAATTCCTATTGGTTGAAATTTCAAAGCTGTCAAATTTTGATGTTTCGCGTACTTTATGTAAATTAATCTCAAAAACAAAACAAAGATGGCGTCGAACGAGAAAGATATAATTTTAGATTTGCTAAGGGAAATTTTTCAAAGGGGGGTTCCACAGGTAGCCATTGTACGTAGCATGAAAAATGGCCGACTTTACAAAGGGGGGTTCCATTCACAAAGGGGGGTTTCATTCACCCTACCGGAACCACCCTGGATCCGCCACTGGTGGTGCCTCGTTTGTTCTCAAGCCTGAGCAGAAGTTAGCAGTCGAGCAACTTCTTAGTGGCCGTGATGTCCTTGCCGTTTTGCCGACTGGATTTGGTAAAAGCCTTTTTTTTCAGCTTTTTGTAACCGCAAAGAACCACCAACAAACAAACCGTTCTGGTCATTTGTCCTCTGGCTGGTCTGATGAAAGACCAAGTGAACGAAAGGTAGTCTTTAGGATTAAATTGTGTTGTGCTTGAAGACGTTAAAGAACTGTCTGGCACTGAAGAGATCGTGTTTGCATCTGCGGAACAAGTACTTGAAAAGTGTTTCACGACAGCGCTGGAAGACAAAAAACTGCACGAACGTGTGTGCGCCATCGTTGTCGATGAGTCTCACACTATAGAGACTTGGACTGTGCACGTTTAGGTTAAACTGAAGGAGTTTTCCATTAGAAAGAAAACTATTATTATATTTTTTCGTTATACAAAGAGTTCTGACAATGAAGGACACAGTGACGGGTATTAAACAAGAAACGCTTGTTAAGACGAAACCGTTAAAGTAGTATATCCTACCGGGATGCATTGCGCGCCTCGCTGGAGTTTCTCACATACAGAAACCGTCATTCTGAAACGATTAATGCGGAGCAAGAGACCATTAGATAAGAAAATAGATGTTTGTCCCCATGATAATCTTTTCCAAGGCTATTTATAGCTCGCGCGCGCAGTCACGCTTCGATCTGATGATTACAGCAGCCAATCAGAACAGTCAAAAATAGGCTAAAAATAGCCACCGCGCGGATTATCATAGGGACATTGGTTTATGCGTAAGATCGACTCTCTTATATAATGGTCACTTGTGCGGAGACAATTCCATCCTTTCGAATCGTACTGATATTTCCACTCTAGAAGTTTAATTTTGTATACTAAAGTTCCTCTGAGGATTGATTTTTGTTTTCCAATAAGTATTTCGGGAAAAACCCTGGAATTTATAGCCGATTTTCCATGTCTGCAGCAACATTGATCAGTGGAACAGTTCTCGTTTGCCGCCTTACACGCACAAACACCTAGACCTTTTTTAGCCTACAATGTCCTTTACAAGAACACGTTACGACTTTATCACTATTCTGAAAGGAATAAACATAATTCACAACGACATTTCTGAAGGAAAAGTGGCAAAATTTTTAGGGAAACTTCGAGCGCGAGTCTCTTGTTCGGCGGTCTCTATTTGCTCTGTCGACTCTGTATGATCGCTTTACTGCACTATTATCGAACCATATACATTTACGAGGCTGCTTTCTCCTATCTCGTGCAAGCTAAAACTTCCTGATGTTATTATGAGCGTACAAATCAAGTTTGAAGTGACAATTTCGCTCGTTTCTTTAGCGAGGAACGCTGCAGATGAGGACTTGAAAATATGTAAACATCTCGTCAAATTTGACATCGACCAATCAGAGCGCCGTATTTAACAATAGATCACTTTCAAAACAAAAATAAACGCCCGTAGAGGCTCTCGGTAGGATATGCTACTTTAAGACAATGATAGTGGCTGAATTGTTTGTTTGCCGCCAAACTTTCTTATGACGTTCATTGTGCTTGTTGTTCATTGGTCCAAATTTGAGGTGACGAATGTAAAATTTCAAGTGAGCGTATTTCACTAAACAATAGCGTCCTTGCAGGCTCTCCCTCCCCTCCTCTCCCCAAACCCCCCTCCTCTCCTCCTCTCTTTCTCCCCTCTGAACTCCCCCTCCGAACCCCTCCGAATTCTCGAGAGCCAAAGCTAGCAGGCTACTGCAGACATAACATGCTGACATGAACTTGTTTAATTATAATGTTGTGCTTGCACATTGATTTCATCTGTTGGTAGTCTATGCATTACAATTAATTTTAGAAACAATTTTAAGAACATCTTAAAGAACGTTTTCAGGCTGATTTTGCAGAAAACACCCGATATATAAGAACAAAAAATCAAACCCCCAAAACACGTGTTCTTTTATGCGGGTTTTTACTGTATAGTGAGTCGAAGTTTGACAACAACGATGTTCGACCGTGTTAAGCGATAAGTTCCACTGGATTGGAATGAGTTCTGCTCCCAAAGCTGTCTAGAGTATTATAATCTGACGACTTTTGGTCGTGTAGCGCTTCCGCGGTCACTTACTACAGACTGGTGTCGTGTTAGCTACACACCTTTTCTTGTACTGTCAGTTTAAACAAGCTGTGGTTTTAAAACAGTATACCGTACGGTAATTCATAAAATAGATAGATAAAATATGGAAAAAGAGCCTCTGAATTATTTTACACGATGTATTAAACATAGGTTCGAGTCATAGACCATGTACTTCTACGGCTCAACTAAACAAACCTCGTAGTAGGGGGCCGTTAATAACTTTTTCGTTATATACTGCGTTATATATAGAAAGCAGAATTCATATTTGACTATAAAATCGTACAATAACTTTCATATCCTTATTGACAAATTGGATCATCAATTTGCAGCTATATGCGATCGAAGCTTGTTAAGTAATCGAATTGGCTCTCCTCCTTAAAGCCTGGTGTACACTTTAATCCCTTAGAACACAAAATACATCCGGTATTTGAAATTACCTGAATAACCTCAATCGACTTTAGTTGCTTATGAACATTGTACACTACGTTACAACACATTGTACAATACAACTCATCATGGACATTGCTTCGCTACATGTACTAGGAATTTTAAATCGTTATCTGAATATATACATATATATATATATGCAGCATTGCCAGACGCTTCATTATATAATTAATTCAGTGCAAATGACTTCTAGCGACTCTGGCGGCAGCTCGTGAATTATTTGTCTCTATGAGTGAAATATTCCACAAAGATGATGAAACACTAGTGAATGTCGATGGGGGCAGGTAACACGAATTGGCTACCATCGACCGATTTGCTCTCGGTGTTCACAGAAACCCACAACAGCTAGCAGAATGTCGCAACACAATGTTGCGAGTGTTTAGCATTTTCACCGTTGTTAGACGTCGCCGATATTAATCTTGATTTCCATTTTTTGTGACAAGACTATTTTATTGTCGATCATCAGCATGTAAATTCTGCTCAAACTGGGAGAGGCCGATTATTTTCACGGTCAATCGACGAATGGCCACTAGTCCTTCCTACAATTAATTTCTCTTTAGTTGTGCTTACAAAAATACAAAACAATATATATATCAAGATATTGAACCATACCTTAGGTTTTTTTCCAGTTCTTCAGGGTCTACCATGTCTTGAAACTTCTGGTAGTAATTTTGATCTTGTGTTGGTGGCTCTCGCGTCGATCCGTCAGCAGAAGTCGAAGGTTTGGACAGGAAATAACCCAGCAAAAATCCTCCAACGCCAGCAACGAGAATTAATATGGCAAAAAGAATAATCATCTTTCTATTCCCTCGACATCTCGATGTTGGTTTGAAGAGTTCTTCGGTACTTTGCACCGGCGAGCTTAGTTGCATTTGAGAAGAATACTCGGAATTGATATTGCTTGTTTTCCCATACTTATGGAGCTCAGTGCCCATTTTGAGAATAACGGCGAAGAAGAGCTCGGAGTACGTACGTCACTGAGCAAACTCAGAGAGGTCTAACAATGCGCAATGTTCAGCGCAATATAAGAGAGCTATCACGTGGTCATGGTCGTGACGCGGTCCTTCAGCTTCCAGATTGTCAAATCCCCTTCCAGTAACTGAATCTACGTGAATTATGCGAAAAATGTTGCATAATCTTTTTAATTAAAAGCGATAAAGAAAAGTAAACGAAAACCAATACAGGGATCTAATTTGACACGTTTAGATTCTAACGAAATTACGTTTTTCTGAACCCGGTACAGAGATCTTTGTATCTCTGTTTTTAGATATGTTTAAGTTTCTTCATTGGCGACAGAAACAAGTTACCCAAGACCATGCGAACCGCGTGCTCGGTTGTCTTATCATTCTCTGCCCTCAATTCGAGTACACATAAGCGGGATTTATTTTATAATTCCAACAGTATGTTTCTTTATATATATGTTATTACATAACGTACTAACAGCCCTAAAGATATAGTGATCTGTACGGCTGCTTATAGCGCCACTAGCTGTCAGTTTCCACTGATTTTCGTTTTTGTTGTTTTTGATTACAATTACATACACGCGTAACCCTGTTTTCAGATTGCTTCCAGAGCCTATAGATCGAGGGATGTACTGTGGCATTGCTTTTATAGCTTTTGACTGAAGAACATCTCGACAGTATATCGATATGTACCCGTCGTGCTTGCCACCATCGCCGTCAGCCATGCTTGTATACGGCTGCTCCACAAGCCAGTCAAATTATTCAAGTCTCACGGAGGGATTTCCTGACAGTAGGTAGCAATAGCTAGTTGCACGCTTCCACGAAGGGTCAACACCGCTCCCTAAGCATGTACCTACGTCCGTTAATCAACTGTATAAAACTTCGTAGGAAACATGTATTAATGTAACATTGTATTCACTTAGGATGTATATATATATATACAGTATATGATATAGAATGGTAGTGAATTAAAGATGAGACATGTTCTCTGTATATGATATATATGTACACACTGACACTGTAATTATAACAACGCTAAACAGCCTCGACAATCTGTGCTTGTCTTGGAAGTATTTAAAGGCTTTGACAATAATTTCAAGTAGGACAAGTTCTTGGGACGCTTAAATCCCAAGCTAATCTCTGCTTTGTCCGATTGATAAGCGTTCCGATCCAAACTGACCTTTCCGCCTTCTTCTGTTGTACACGTTGCACTTCTTTGCGCAATCGAATTCCAGTTATATCTTAATTCTACATCGAAATAACCATCTCATACGTACTGCTTAGAGTACGTGCCACGCCTGAGTACGCTTCACTATATCATCTCACTTGCATAAGCCCTTCAGTGGGACTATTAAATCAGTCTTGTCCCGCCAATGGATTCTCTCTTCACGGAGATGCATACGTCCATAAAAGTAAATTCATATCACAGCAACATTTGCTTCATCGAGATCATAACGAGTTGACTTTTTCAATATTCGAAAAGAGAGATTTCGCGCATTATCGCATAATATTACGATAAATCAGTCGGCACATGCAGACAGATTTGAATTCCTTTTCAAGTTTTGAATTGCATTATTTTTGTACCAGACAAATTTCAGTTTAACTGCGATCAAATTTATAAACACGATGTTGACGTTTTCTAGGTTTAACATGGCGCACGCTGAACACGGCCACTCATAATCGATGTCTTTTACAGTTAGCGAGCGCGACCAGCATCTTGTTGCAGGCACAGCAGTGAAATGTAATGCGCAATGCTCTATTACCTAGTGCGAGTTACTCGACAAGCTCGTGTGGAACCGTCTGTGGATACTGGTTTACATAAAGACAACAGGTTGAGGTTGTCTTGGGTAAAGTTTAGTGGAGGAGCATATGGGAATGAAGTTAACTAGTATACCGCTGACACTATTTCATAGAAGACGACATATTCTTGTCTCAATATAAAAAAAAACAGACGCGAATACGGACAGACAGGTTGTGCTCATTAGTTGTAACTCTATTTTAGA
>JAUPMF010064100.1:0-10749 GCA_031471435.1 Stomphia didemon | reverse complement strand
GATCGGTTGTACCATCATCATCACCAGTACGTACGATCGGTTGTACCATCATCATCACCAGTACGTACGATCGGTTGCGTGCAAAGGTTAATGCTAAAAAGCCATACTGAGTAATCCAATAATCAAGGGACACAGTACACTGTCCGGCTAACGTTGTTTACTCAGCAAGTATTTCCTCTTCGCAAATTTAAGTCCATTAAGTTTATCGCATCTTATTCATTCATCATTTGGCCTCATAAATAATGACCGAGTGGATGATTTATGCCGTGTTTGCTCATGATCCATACTTGACGAAGCCCCTAGAGCCTTGGCAGTTTATACATCACGATCAATTAGCCCGTAAATTGTTATTTTTGTCAGTTGACTTCATGGCAAAACCGAAAAGGGAAAGTAACGTAACGCTTATCAGGCCGTGCTCCGAAATAACTCAAATATTTTCAATTTGTTTCAGTAGATAAATTATTGACGTAGTTCCGTTCATTGACGATGAGCAAAATTCTTACGTCCAAACCTCGACACCATGGAATAATGTGGTAGATCTTATTTACGTCCTGTGTTCACGTGCACGCACGACAAAAGCCAGTCAAGCAGCATGTTACTTGGCGAAACACACCGAGATGTTCTGCATCGGCAGCCTGCTACCCAGATGTTCACATCTCACTGGACAAGCCTTCGCGATAAAGCCAAATCAGATAACTGAACCATGGTGAGATCAAAATCCGCTCCAAGTGTTGTCAGCCAATCAAAGTGTAACGCACCTTGTCAACGATTACCACACTGAACTTACAAATTACACACGACCTTTGCAAGGTTGTCGCTCACGGTGACGAAGGCAGTTTGATCTGAGTGATACGCTTTTCTCTCTGATCCTGCGATTGACATTTGTACAATCATTACATCATTTATCAACATAATCATCCGTAAGGCTTAAAATCGCAGCAGACTACCAATTCTATATTCTATTTGGAAGTCAAGAACTCATTTCGGTATTTACATAATGAAAAGTGTTTGTCATTGGGGCAAAGTAAAGTTAATTGATAAGTAAATGCCAATTACTTTGTTGTGTAATGATGTACCGCGTGAGCCTGTACTGTCCCGGGATATAAACCGCATCCATATCTGCGTCAACAGATAATCTACATCGGGTAAATTCAATTATTACAATCAATATAATATCTATATAGTTTGGACTGTTCTAGTTATTCAAGAAGCTTGGTTCAAGGCGTGTTGTCGTGAAAACCAGCCTAATTATCTGTTTTCTTTCCATGACGCAAGTTTTGAGGTCAAGTTACCCCAATACTGAGTCACGCATTCACAAAAACATTTGACAAGAAAACAAATTTTAAGGAAATTCACAATTTTATTTTTGTAGAAAACACGCAACTGAAATAATTAATAATCTTTACGATCCAATTATCCATAAATTTATCACTAAAATGGTAAAAACAAAAAATGAACGGATATGAAATAACACAGGCACTTCCGTTTTAGCCGCGCCCGATGACTTCATTGCTCGCCCTGATTGGTCAACCGGGTAATGCTCATTTCAAGTCACGTGTCCAAATACAGACCACATTCAACTCGTCGCGATCACCGAATAACTGCAGATATTGATGGGGAGAGAAGAGTTTTTGTTGATCACCTAACGTAGATTTGTTCATATAAGATGGTGGCCTTTACCGGCAGCTCGGCACACATCGCTCTACTTGTATTTGCACTAATTTCAGTGGATTTTGCCGGTAAGTATTGCAATTGTTATTGCGTACACTTGTAATCAATCAATTCGTGATTTAAGCGTTGTGTTGATGCACGTACATGTACCATATATCCATGGATCGCATCCTGGTGGTGTGCAATAAATATGAATAGGGTATGGTGAATTTTCATGGCATACCGGCAAGTCATTAGTATTGTTCACGAGAGATTGGTCCAAGTTCTTGCTTTAAACATGGCCTAGACATATGAAGTGGTTTTACTGCAATATATATATATGTGTATTTTGTACGGAATTTCTTTTATTCGAATGTGGCTTGATTGTCCGTATTTTCGAATCGTGCAATTCCCAGGCGAACAGTAACCAGTGCTTATGAATAATCGAAGATCTCGTTGTATTGATGGTCGCCTTTCGAACCATTTGTTGTGTGTTTCAGTATCACGCCAGGTTCCGGTCTATTCAAAATTCTTCAATTCTAATCGTTGTTTTTGTGTTCTACGATTTGATCTCACTGGTAATAGAGCTAGGACTCGGAAAACCTTGTCCAGCTTGGGCTCTGGGTTATTCTGGAGCGCTCAGGGGCTCGCCTAGAATGCTTTCCAATGTGTATAACACAAAACCACTTTCATTAAGTATTTACATTTAACGAAACTCCTGCGATTACATCTACTTTCTACTATTTTGCATTACTGAAATCTGTTTTCCATAAGTTGATGCATGAGTGTTTGTATAAACGTTTTGTTTCGAAGCGGTAGAACTCGTAACATCGTATCTGTATAGGAACTTCTGTATAATGTTGAACGATTAGGCACAATGTATTTATATCCACATTTTCCTCAATTCAAGCTGCTTGAATATTCTGATCTTGTTATTTCAGGCTATGATGTGGGCTAGGCTAAGTTAATAACAAGATTACTCCCATTAAACAATATTGCTTTCTCGTGCAGTGCTTATGGTGATATCAAAGAAAATGCATATGAAATGTAATCGAGCTGAAAATTGATCAAAACAATTGCAAAGCCATCAGAAATACCCGCTGCGTTAGCTTCTAGCCTGATGAATGTAGATGAATGAAATAATTGCTAGCTAACTCAATAAATACTGAGTAACGATTAGTTTAGTGTTTTCAAGAAGTGCTGCCATTTCACTCTTTATACGCCACCCTGTGAATTGCTTTTTTCTCAAGATCGTGACTCATCAGACGTGTCGCCTAAACCAAGGAATACTGATTATGCCATATGTACTAAGTGATAACCAGCACACTGTATTTTTACACATACAAAAATGTGTAAATACCATTGGAGAATTTGACTGCTTTTCTCATAACAATAGGCTGCTTTGCTAATTATATTTGCACATGTACATTTCTTTGAATGATACAATGCAATATGTACTCTGTACATTTCATGTCTATTGAATTGCTAATTAAGTTTCAAATCATATCAATGGTTTATGATTGTGATGATCCGTGTGTAGGATATACTATGATTAGATATATCATGTACAGCAGTGTGATGCATATGTCAACAATATACATTATATTAACATACATGTGCCATGAGAACGGTGTTTGTATTGTCTAGAGAATAAGACAGCAGTAATGGTATGGAATTTTACAGAAATGCATGCATAATGGTCCTTCACTATATGTATATGTGTAGGTATTAATATTCGTCTTAATTTAATTAATTGTCTCTTGCAATCGAATGATACACTGCTGTCACATAGAAATGTGCAAGCTAACCACTTGTAATTATTGTACAATTAAGTCATTTAATATATAAACATCTGTTTATTGTTACTACTGTCAAATGTTCCCTCTATAAAGAAACCTGTTATTATTATGAGTAGTATTGTTTACATACTAATAATATCAACAGAGACAACAGTACATATATATACAAAAGATATCAAAATTGATTGATCAAGCCAATAGCCAACAAAATCACTCTAATTATGATGAGACAGAATGACAGATTTACATACAAATTGACTCAACACCACTAATCAATTATTATTATAATCCAAAAGCTTTACAATTCAATTATTGAATGAATGAATCCTTCAACACATGGAAAATACATTAAACTGTAATGTAACAAACCTATGGTGAATGCATGTACAGTCACGTATAGCTTGTATAAACAGTATTGTAACGAACCTACATGTACATGTATGGTGAATGCATGTACAGTCATGTATAGCTTGTATAAACAGTATTGTAACGAATGTACATGTATGGTGAATGCATGTACTGTCATGTATAGCTTGTACAAACAGTATTGTAACGAACCTACATTACATGTATGGTGGATGCATGTACTGTCATGTATAGCTTGTACAAGCAGTATTGTAACAAACCTACATGTACATGTATGGTGAATGCATGTACAGTCAAGTATAGCTTGTACAAGCAGTATTGTAATGAACCTACGTACATTACATGTATGGTGGATGCATGTACAGTCATGTATAGCTTGTACAAACAGTACATGTATGTTAATGTTTGTCATTGTGTCATTTTAGAACTTTAGAAGTAAATAAAAGTAAACATTTGGATTAATTTAGTTCAATGTTTGATATAACTTTTTAATGTATATTCACCTATTATTGCCTTTGACAATATGGATTGCAAATAATAATGTCATTATCAAACTTATTAGTATTCATGGGGGAAAGACTAGATACTAATAAAATTGAACTTCAGGTGTAGAGAAACTAGTTTTACATTTCAACTTTTCCTTTGATAATTGAGGTGACATTTTGTAAATTTATCAAGCCATTCATTGAGTTCACTTATTGTATTTAATACTAATATTATTTTTAGATTTTTTAGACATTTATGTATTTATACAAAATTATGTTTTATTCTACATGTAGGCATTAAAGCTCAAAGCAGTGGACCAGGTATTCATTTATTTATAAAACTAGATAAACTAAAACTAAAAATAAAATTAGATAACTCTTTCTTTCAAACATGTTGCATGCACAGATTAGTTATTACACATGTACTTACAATGTATAACATGTTGTCCTTATTAGTATGTTCACCAGTAAAGGCCTTAGGGATGCAAAGTCGTGATATTCCAAATAGTGATATAACACAGTCATCAGTGCTCAGTCCACAGTACAGTGGTTACCAGGCACGACTCAATAACAGTGGTGTTTGGTATGCTGCAAAAGACGATAAGGCAGCATGGTTACAAGTTAAGTTTGGTCACAGAAAGGCTGTCATGAGAATATCTACACAGGGGTACAATGCATTTATAAAACAATTCTACTTGGAATATAGTGATGATGGTACTAACTGGAATATCTACAAAGATGGAAGTGTGACTAAGGTTAGTCCCATTATACAAAATAAAAATTATGCCTGAAAAGATGTAAAATTATATATCTAGAATATGTTATTTTTAACTATAATTATTTTGTAATGACAGATCTTCACAGGGAATACAGATGGTATCAATGCAGTAAATAATACTATTAATCCACCACTGGTTGGTCAATATATCAAGATACATGCAAGGGCATGTGACACATACTGTGCACTACGGATGGAGTTATATGGGTGTAACTATACAAATCAATTTGCTTTGCCAACTCCAGGTAAATAGAAAAAGCTGTAGTGTACTTCACACAATAATATTATTGGTAGTAGAACTAAATTTAATGGCTTTTGGACATTTTTGGAGCTTTTTGAAAGTGCATGTTCATAAATGGCTGGGATGGTTTAAATAAACACTCTCTAAGTAGCAGTATTTTGAACTTGTTGATTTTTTATTTCAGCAATAACTTGCCCAGGTCTAGAATCACCCCAAGGAAGTACGTCAACATGCCCGTCATCAATAAGCCAGCATACTGGTAGTGTGTGTACATTTACCTGTGATCCAGTATATGCCCTTGTTGGCACTCCAGTCCTTCTTTGTCAAAACAATGGCACTTGGAATACCACTAAGCCCGTTTGTTACAGTAAGTGTTTGCTACATGTATGTACTGTCACGTACAGTAAATGTAGTGTTTTTTTGTGACCATACAGTATCAACTAATGGCTGCGACATATTATCATGCATTCTAATTGGCAAAAGTATTCATCTAAGTGTTTCATGCAGTATGTATAGGTATCCCTGACAACTGATTTATTTGCAGGGTTACCTGACAAGCCTTCATCCTTAAAAGTATCGTCTGCACTGTCACGGCAAATCTCAGTAGCATGGATTAAACCCATAGATGGTAGCAGTGCTATCATTGACTATACAGTGTACTGGAAAGCAGCCAATGAACCAAACCAGAAGGAAAAAATAGTATCGTCAACCTCTGCCACTCTAGAAGTCCAGCCATATACCGCATACACAATCAAAGTCAAGGCTCGTAATGCGTATGGAGAAAGTATGTGGTCACCTGAGATAAAACAGAGGTCTGATGAGGCAGGTTAGTAACTTCATGTTCTTTCAGTCATTCCAAAATAAGCAAATTGTTGCCAACAATGTATGGCTTATACTGTACAAGTATGAACTATTAGAGCAGATTTCGTATGACTGTGAAAAAAAGACGGCACGGTCACGGCACGGTTTTGTCTTTTTTTCACAGTCATACGAAATCCGCTTTATGTACATGTAGATGTGTGTAGACAACTGCGAGGCGACAAGTCTGACCATTTACACCAAATATATTCGATAATTAAATACTCATGCATTTTGCATAATTTACTTATAGCTCCTTCAATGGCTCCATCAAACTTCGTAGTCAAGTCACTAAGCTCTCTATCACTGACAATTACGTGGTCTGACATCCCTCCTGAAGGCCGCCATGGCGTGGTAGGTGGATATTATATCACCTACTACAAGAATGGCAGCTCACAGGATCTGACAAAGACAGTAGTAGGGAACGCAACATTCTCCCACACCCTGAAAAACCTGCAGTTCGTGTACTATTATGTCTCTGTGTCTGGTTTCACCAGACTCGGTTCAGGTCCTAAGGCATCTATTATTCGCATATTACCAATGGAAGGAGGTACGTGTCTAACGAAACGATTCAAACATGTTGTTACAGATTAATAAGAGTTTAACTTTTTACACAGAAAGTATTTTTTTAACATAGTGTTTACACTCTTTCTTCCAGCACCAAGCACACCACAGAACTTCATAGCCCAAGTCAACAGCTCCACGGCAGTTCGTCTCTCATGGTCACCACCATTAAAGAAAAACGGCGCTATCACCAAGTACACTATCAAATATGGGACAAAAACGAACTCCTTGACGAACTCCCTGTCAGTGGCAGGCTCGAGCTCTGCCTGCTGGATAACTCATTTACAGGAGTTCACAACTTACTACTTTCTTGTGTACGCTGAAACACAAGTCACCGGCGAGTCATCAAAGATAGTATCTGCTACTACACTCGAAGATGGTAAATATATATCACTGGATATATGTGTGAAATATAAAGTAAAACAACCAAAGAATTTGACAGCGAAAAGAAACTAAATTAGTAATTCCGGCGCGCGCGCCCGTTATTTTCCCGCCCTGTTTTCGAGCATGCGCAGAGTGTATCACTTATTTTGTGTCTTACTTTACTTGTATATTAGCGCCAGGTGCCTTACCTGTCATATCATCAGCCAACGCCCGGGATGCCTATACCATCTTTGTTTCTTGGGCTAAAGTTCCTCAAGACAAATGCAATGGCGTTATTCTGGGCTACACGGTATTTTATAAGGAAATTGGCGAAAGTACGTTCCATAACAAAACTATTCACAATGAAGATAAAGTTACGACTGAGATCACGGGGTTACCGCCATACACCAATATCTGTGTCATAGCAACGGCTTTCACCAAAGTAGGCTTGTCCAGAAACTGGCAGTACAGCAAATGCAGGTTTATCGTGACCCGTCAAACAGGTAAATAAGCTACACCCTAGATCGAACAGACCCAACCTATGTTATTATATCAACGCTCTGTTCTCTTAGGACCAAGTGCTCCACTGAACGCTAACGTACAGGCAAAGTCTTCGACGTCTATCTCAGTTAGCTGGAATGTCCCAGCCACCCCCAATGGTGACATAAAAGCATACTACATATACTACGGATCCCAGAAGGACAATTTAAACAACGTTGATGACGTGACGGGTAAAACGTTGAATAAACTCATCAAAGGGTTAAAGAAATACACAACCTATCACGTGCAGGTGCGAGGGAAAACAACGCAGACTGGGAACGCGTCTGACGTCATGACGGTGAAGACTTTGGAAGACAGTAAGTGGATAGTACAACACAATGTCTCTCAGTGTTGTTGTGTTGTGCGGGTTATCTTGCCGGCATGATCTTAACATGATATTTTTTAACTTGTATAGTTCCAAGTGAGCCAGTGCTGTTTAAGGGCAGCAGTTTAACCTCGAATAGTATCCTGCTGACGTGGTCAAAGCCTACAGAGATCAATGGCGTATTGCGTGCGTTCCTTATCAAAACATACGAGAAGAAAACCGGCCAACTGGTAGTGACAAAGACCAAGAACGTGACGGGAATATCCAGCAGCACTACGACTATCCACCACGTGGTATCGCACCTCAAGCCATACAGGCAGTATGAAACTACCCTACAAGCTGTTACCATAGCACCCGGTGGCAGGGCCAACTGCTCGGCCTGGACCGAAGAGGGAGGTCAGTCAGCCAGCCAGTCATTACAAAGTTCAATGTGATTTGAAGAATCTCAGCCCACAAATTATATAAAATATTTTGTTCTTTTTGTTGCCTCAGTTCCAAGTGCACCAACGAACGTCCAGACGAGGCTACGGGGGCTCTCTCTTGACATCACTTGGGATTCTCCCTTGGAAGAAAATGGCGTGATGAACACCTACAAGGTAAGCTGCTGTAACTTTAAAAACATGGTAATAACTTATTTCCTGGCTAAAGCGAATTGTGCGCTTATTTCAAATTTCGTGCTGAGAGGAATGTTTTCATTGTAACTTTATTGTGTTAGAAGTTATAAAATAACATTAGCGTTCTTCACAGTCTGGATGTTAAGAGGGGGGAGCTTAATCAAGGGAGGGCAATTATTTCAAATTTTGTGCTAAAGGGGGGCACTTAATCGAGGAAATACGGTATCAGAAACTGGTTCTTCACTGTCTCTTCCAAGATAATCTAACTCTACTTAGCTCAGAGAAAACTGCTATGTAAAATTCGATCAGTGTTCGACATTGTTTGATTTCTCTTCTCGATAGGTTTATTGTATGGGAAGGCGTTCCTATCAGTTAAAGTTCTCAGACCCACGAGGTACCAAGGTGTCGATAGACAAGTACCTGTTGACGTTAACAAAACTCTACCCCGGGACACAATATACAGTGTACATGACAGCGATGACCAAGAAGGGCGAGGGAAAGGAGAGCAAGGCAATTCTCGTTGACACAGCTGCAGAACGTAAGAAAACATCGATTGATTAATATTATCTGTATGTTGATGATAGAAAACCATGCGCGATTGACCTTGACAAGTCCTAAAATAGCCAGACATCCCAGATCACGTTTAATAAATAAATATATCAATATGTACGTTTTGTTTTGCAGCGCCACCGGCACCTGTAGAACCCAATGCAGTCGTGGACAGCGTCAGTCATCGATCTGTTACCATCGTCCTCAAGCCATCGCCACAGAAGAATGGAGAAGTAATGTGAGTACATCATCCTTGGCTAAGAAAATATGCAATTGTGGATCAAACTGATAATCATTTAGCAGTGGCTAGACATATGGATGTCGAAGGCAACATTGAACTTAGAGAAGACGTGTTTTTTAAACAATAAAAACAGTTGCCTATTTTATTAATGTCATAGAACTGTGTATATATCATTACAAAAATATTAATTTGCCGAAATGTTTCGGATATTTTTATTATCAACATACAAGAGACCATTATATAAGAGAGTCGATCTTACGCATAAACCAATGTCCCCATAATAATCCGCGCGGTGGCTATTTTTAGCCTATTTTTGACTCTTCTGATTGGCTGCTGTAATCGTCAGATCGAAGCGTGACTGCGCGTGCGAGCTATAAATAGCCTTGGGAAAGATTATCATGGGGACACACATCTATTCTCTTATCTAATGGTCTCTTGCAACATATTAAAATGACTCACTATTTTTCCGCGCAGATCTTCATTGTAACGAAAGTCATATATTACACTACTTTTCTATTTTCAGAGCTCACCAAGTCATTGTCGAGGTTTTGGGTAAGGTTAGCAAACGTGATGTCGACCCGTTGCCATCGTACGTCTATGACTACAAAACTGCCCAAGCGAAGGGCTCTCGCTTCTACGTAGCGGCCGAGTTCCGCGGAGCAGAGCTCCCAGCGATGCTCGTTCTTGGCGATGGAAAAACGTACCAGAGCTACTACAACGCCCCCCTGAAACCCGAGACAAGGTATCGGGTGTACGTCAGGGGGGTCACCAAGGACGAATACGGGGTGAGTCGAGAGAACAATGTTTTATAAAGTTTCCTGAGTACAGTGTACGTAGTGTATAAACATTCAGCTGCCAGGACGTCAGTAAGCGAGAACATAAAGTCGATGTTAAATGTTATTACTAGAAATGGATCTACGGACCTGCTGCTACATCTAGTCTGCCAGCGACAGGTGAGGCAATGAGCTATTATTGCTAAACCTACTATCTATTATATTTAAATAGTTTACCAATCTAGCATGACATATAGTTAACCTGTGTTGCATGATGTGCCTTGCAGCCAAAGACCCAACCCTTTCCACCAGCAGTGACAACCTTGTGGGATTGATAGCTGGACTTGTTGGCGCCTTGATACTCATCACCATCATCATCATCGCTGTTGTACTTTATAGACGGTAATACACTAAACTAGGTTACCTAACAGCAGTGAATGCTGACTGGGAATACATTGCTCGTAGTTGTGAATAAGGTTTTGTGAGGGATGTAGTTATTATGACTTAGATATTTTTGTTTTATGCGAGCAACGTGAAGACAGTGACTGGTATGGAATTAGGTTTCATTTGCATACGACTTGTCACGTATTCAAGCGGTAAAAG
>JAUPMF010063545.1:0-10356 GCA_031471435.1 Stomphia didemon | reverse complement strand
TTTCTCATCCTTCTGAGCATCTAGTTTGATGGCCTCCAGCTCATTGGCTAATCTGGTTTCTTGTTCCTGTTGCTGTTGCTTTAATTTCCGTTGTTCTGCAGACTATATTGAAATAAAAATTGTTTTTATTTTTATTACTTATTTCATTATTAATTTTTTTAAAGCTCGGAAAGTGACTTTTTATGATGTTTTCAAAGTTTCTCAAAATGGTCTGACATTGTATGAACTGGTTTTTATATGCCCAAATGTCGATGTTTGGGTCATTTTTAATCAATTGAACTTAAGAAAACCTTGAATTCTACCAATAGAAATTGTCAAGCAAGGCAGGACCGGATTTCCAATAATTATTTGAGACTTTTTTTAGAAAATAGAAAAAGAAATTATATTATATTTTTAAACTTTCAAAAACAAAATTTACCCAAGACACTCAATACATAGTTCTCTAATCCACTCAAATACTTTTATCCACAAGTATAAATTCAAAGTACCTTTACGATAGCTTCATTTGTCTGTCGTTCTTGTTCCTCATGTTGCAGTCTTCGCAAAAACCGACGATTTTCAATCTTTTCCTCGCTGGCTAAATTTGCTTCTAAAATTTTTTCCTGGCTAAGTTGTTTAAGTTGGTCTTCTCTGAGGTTTTCTTTGCGTCTGTTATCAGCCAGCACTCGCTGCTGCTGAGCATGCGAGAGATTCACTCTTCTTACAGACGCCTAATGGGAATATCAACAATATATATTATAAATATTTCAATTTTATTCATTGTCTGTGTCTATATATATATATTTATGCCTTGTTTCAAATTTAGAATTTGTTGTTTTGTTTAAAACATATGTTAGACAAAGGCTCACTGTTATAACAAGGTTAAACTACACTGTCAGCCAATGATCTATGTCTATGTCTATGTAGAGCTCAGTAAAGAACATTTGGTTGCTAACTGTATTTTAGTATGAGGTCTCATTGACTAGCAGCCTTTATTAGACATCACGCCCAGCCGACGCTAGAAGACCAGGAGACAATGTTGTGCCAGGAGACAATCCCCAACTCTTTTGCGAATAAAACAACAGGATATTTTATGTTCTACTAATAATATAGAATTAGAGTAAAAGCAGACAGAACTTCCGGCTTTACATCTTTATACAAAAAGACAAGGGAATGAAAGAGTGAAGTCTCTTGCCTAAAGAAACAACACAATTGCCAGGCCCCAGGTCTGAAATTTTATCCGCAATTTAAACATTTAGATCGCTTTACAGACTTCTGAAATCGATCCTAACCTAAAGAATCACTTGGAAAATAGGCTAGTTAAAAGATCGTTAGATCTACCTCACTTTTTGTAGCAAAAATATGAAATTTCGTAGTTTATATTGTGTTTTCAAACTAAAATTCAAAATGGCCACTGACTTGACACAAAATCGATCATTTCTTACCATTTTGGAGGTATTTCTGTGGTGATTTTTGATAAATGACTTCTTTAGTAACTCCCTTCCGCAGTGGAATCAAAAAACAGCTGAATAAGACCTCTTGTTTATGTTTTTTTGGACGATTTTTGTAGCGAATTTTCTCTTGTTTTTCTTTACAGCAGTTTGTCAAGGTAACCGCCTCGACCTGGCGCTAGTGCCCAGGCTACTGAGAGGCGTAAATGTTACCATGGAAACACCAAACAGTTTGATTATTTACACAGGAAGACCGTGAACCAAAGTGGAGTGTATGCTTTTTCGCTGAATGGAAAAGTGATTTTGGAAATTTGAATTTTTTATCTTCAAAAAATATATATTTGTAAGTGTTTATTTAGGTCGAGAAAACTTATCGAATTTTTTAAAAAATTTTCGAAATTATTTGTTTCATTACTTTAATTTGCATATTCATATCTTGTTCGTGACCTTCTGGCTAAGTTATAATCTATAATTAATGCCTTGAGTCTTGAAACTATTGGAATCACGTTATAGTTCAGAAGAAATTTTCAATTTTGTTTTTTCCTTCTCACAATTTAACCAACACGACACAATTCTTGGTATTTTCACACCATATTCCGATCAAAACGAAGCAAATTTCAACGGAAATTTATTAACATGAACTTGCTAAATAAATCATCCATTCTTTTAGTGTTTAACTATTTACCATATTTATGGCAATGTCATAGATAAAGGAACGGGGAACGGTTTTAGGTATCTAATGAATACGAAAATCTTCCGGGTAAATTTTTTATTTAAAAGTATTATCAAAATAATTAGCTTGGCCAAAGTCCCTTCTACTTATAATAATTATTTTTTCTATTTTTTTAACAAGATTTTTTCCTAATCAAACGCTATTCTATCTAGTTTCCCATCTGTTTTTGACTCTCTAGACAGCTGTCAATCAAACTTATATGCTAATGAGAAGCCAGTAAGCTGTTGTTTGAATACTGTACGTTATAAAAAGTGTTAATCATAAATATTTGATCTTCTTAAAATTTCTATGATATCAAATCAGCCATTTAAATAAATCAAGAACCTTAATAAATTTGTGCATCGGTTCAGGCACAGGAACCCCAAGCTATGTTTTCATTTATAATTGTAAAAAAATATAATATTAAAAACTTGCAAAAATATTAAAAACTTGCTAAAACTCACATTTAACACATCAGGGCAGCTCAAAAGAAGGATATCAACAATATTGTAGGATTTTATTCATGTCTTTACGAAACAAAAACAATTTACAGACATTTTAAAATTATACATGAAAACATCATTGGGTTTCCTGTGGTGCGGAATTTCAAAGGAATTTTAACATTTGCACGGTTTGTGCATCGGTAACTTTGTTATATGTGTCTCGACGTGTTCCGTTTGAAATTGCCTGAGAGAAATATTATTCTAATTTTGAGTTAAAAATTTTATTTTCTGAAATTTTCTAGACAGAGAAATTTTTGCGTAAAGTGAAAAATTTTGGACCCAATTTTTTTTAAACTATATCTGAATTTTATTTTGTACGTGTTTTTACGGTTCAGTAGTCAGATCGGTTAGGTATAGCAACACCTTTGTTCTTTGTGTATTTGTTAACTATCGGATTCCGTGAGAGTGATGTGTTAGTAGTGTGTTAGCGGCAACTCATTGAGGTGTGAAAATTTGGTAAATTGTTGAGGCTTTATTCACGAAATATATTTTCAATTAGTTACCCAAGGTCATGCGTGAGATATATAGCATGGCTATACAACTAAGTATATTCTTTACACTTCTTTTACTGTTTCACAGTGTATTTTACTCAAACAGATACATTGGTAACAAGACTACTCCTAAAGCAATATATATGTAACAAAAATCGTGAACAAATACCAGAGAAACGCATTTAATCTTAGATTATTTACTTTCTTTTTCTCAGCATTTTTTGTGCCGGGTTCATCTAAATTAATTGTCAGAATTGGTTTATTTATATCGCAAAGAATTTGTTTTTTTCGCGTCGGCTTCAGCAAAATTAATTTTCAAAACTGGTTTATTCATATTGCAAAGCATTTTTCCTCGTCAATTTTGTCAGGAATCTACGTTTTAACCCCAAGTTTAGTTCTTGAAACTATTTGTAGCAAGAATTGTCTGCCAATCAGTTGAATACTGGCATTCTAACTATACCGTGTTTCATAACAACATTCCATGAACTATTAAAATATTTAACAAGTATTTTTCCATCGTTTTTTCGATTTATTTATCTCAGGAAGTTTTTCAAATCGAGTTGTTTAAAATTCTTTCTAGAATTTAAGTTTGGGTAGCTATTTTTGAATTGCGTGATAAATGCCTCGACACTGCATGGTTTCCCTGAAGAGCTGTCAAACCTACCTTCTACGTCAATAATTTTAAATAATTGCTTCGTATAAAGACCTAGAATACCCGGCGAAAAAGTATCAAACTGGGTCAACAACTTCAACCAAATACCTCCGATAAAAACATCAAAATCCTCATTGTCTGTGGAAAAGTTCACCAACTAGTTCCCAGACCCCTGCTGGTTTTCCGAGCTCGTAACTATAGCAACTACGGCGGCCGCTGCGGGTTAGGAGCAATGGAATGTCACAGTGGAGAAATTAGTAATGACGTCACGCACTACCTGTTTTTGAAATCGCAGCTGTAAAGAAATCTTGTCACTGTGTTTGGTATGAAGTTTGGGCAACTACCTTAATTCATTTACTCCACCGTTCGCACCTCAAAGCAGCACTTTAATCTCAGCACCGATCACCTAAATCTTTAAACGAAATGCAAGATAACGAAGAAGCACAGATGGAGTCTAAACCTAGTGATCAGGAAGAGGTAGGTATAAATATATATCATTCTTTAAACCGCAATTATAGAAATTTTGAGGATAATTATGCCAAATTTCTCTCACGCCCATAGTAGTTCAGTGTTTACACTATGTGTTTATTTGTGTATTTCTTAGGTTAGGACGTTATTTGTGAGCGGATTGCCTCTAGATGTGAAGCCACGCGAAGTCTATCTGTTATTCAGGGGATACAAGGTATATAGGAATCATTTTGAGGTTGAGAGGATGATTTAATGCTAGACTCGTGAAGATGACAGCTCTCCTGAAATCCTATTAAACTTGCATGAAGTTGGAAGAGTCAAGTTCAGTTTATCGAGAATCTATCGCGAAGTTGTCTATCTTAAACAATTAGTAAGCGATACATCAACATGTATATCTATTCGTGATATACTCAGCTCATTTGAGGTCAGAACATTTAGCTGTTTGGTTCTGTACAGCTGAAATTAGTTAGTCAATTTTGAATATCTGAGGCCATAAACAGTCAAGTGAAGCCGGCCTTTTGTGTTTGCTGTGTATACTCAATTCAGATTAGCTTCTCTAAGCTGTTCGTCAGAGTATCTCCACGCTCTGGAGACTCCGTATTTAATCTTTAAATCGAAGAGGGATATTTACTAACGGGTTATAGCTTGTTTTCTCTCACTTCAGAGGCGAGATTTAATCATTATCTATGCAAACATGATAACAAAAGCTTCAGTGTGTACTAACGTTTACACATCGATCAGAAGTATCCGTATAAATTACTTCTATAAACCACAAACCATGGATCTCAATCTTGCCTTTCAACTACAAGCCCGTGAAATTCAAATCAACTTGAAATACCGGTGATTTTATTCGGAGTTAGCATTTTGTTTCGACTTCGCAGATATTTCTTTTGATATAAACTGTATAAGATCTCAAATTGCTTTGTAAATCATTTCCGGTTGCAAGTGCTAAATGCACTTGAACTTCGACAAACTGTTAATGTCTCTCTTGATATCTTGTACGTCCTCAAAGATGACCTGATATATCAGTTGTCTAAAGATAAATAAATGCTAGAGAAGACAACTTGAGGACAGTAAACAAAGGAATATATTCAGCACAACCGCTTCAAACCAAAGCATTTACAAAATTGAAGCTGAAATTTCTCATCCAAATTTGTTTAGAGAAGTAGTTCCGATACAGTCTGTATTTTTTAAATTAGCTGGCAATATCTTTAACAGAGAGTATGATATGTCCTAGAAGATATGTAAATCTGGTTGGTGAAGTTTCGTTATTCTGAGGGAATGATCTATAATAATTTTCAACTGGGACCTTGGTTTTGAGTTCGCGATTGTGATGTTAATTTTGTCAATCAGGAGTCACTGTGGCAATGAGGCATATCGAGGACCAAGTCATAATAGCGAAGGAAATTTTCACATCCAATATTAATTAAACTTTTGCCATTTGTATCGAACTGGACAGACAAGAAATTCTTGCTTTTTTTGTTAGGTATTTCAATATTTTTTAGCGAGTAATGTGGGGTTGGAGTTGTTTCGTGTGCGAATAATCAATGATCTTCGCAAACGATGAAGCACAATTACAAACGAATTGTTCCGTTTCCAATTGAAAATAAAAAAAAATCTTCCCATTTAAAAAAAACCGAGTAACACTCTAACTCTACATTAATATCAACCAAAATATCGCTTCACAAACCTTTTTTAATTTCAGATATCAGTGAATTAATTTCAGCCAGAAAAGTTAAAAAAGAGAGAGGCAAAAATGGGTTGTTTTTAAGCCGAATTTCATGTCGGATTTTCCTAGAACATTTTTAGATCTGACTTAACATGAAACACTGCACAGAATACAATAACTCTGCAGGTACTAAAAGAAAACATATCACTGTCACGTCAACAAACCAAACGGGGAAAACAAAACAAAAGTTACTTAAAAAAATTACCTTTGAAAACATTTTTTGTGGTAGTTCACTCGAAAACTTTCGTTCAAAATTCCAATTCTTAGAAATTTAATTCGCTGAGTTGAAATCTCAGACATGAAGGTTATAGACAAACAATTATTCGCTTGAGAAAATCTATTGAATTGGATACTGAAAAAATATTACATTCTTTAACCAAAATAACATAAGTTAGGAGTAAATGTTTCCGATATTTGAGACGATAATGATTTTGAAAATACACTTATTATTTACAAGTTTTAGGAATTTATCTGTTTGAAACTGGTTAAAGTATCAGAAATTTAAAGTCATTTTTCCTCTCCCTTCTCGATGCAAATATCGGACGGTGTTTTGATGATGACAACTTTAGTTTAAACATTCTGAAATTTTCATATTTTTTGTACGAATTGTTTTGTAGAAACATTAACAAAATCCACTATTTTAGTGCCCATGTAAGGACTTTATTAGCTTCTCCAAGGGCTTTAGCGTTACATGTGGCTAATAATTGTGATTGTAGGATCCTATTTCTTCACCATGGGGGTTTAGGAGAAGAATGAACTGTTGTAACAGTAGATTATACCATCGCTTTTCCCACCTGTTCGATAATCTAGATGTTTTGACACTTTGAATTAGACCACTCAAAACCATGCAAATAAAACCACCGGTTTTTTAGATTGTAATTTAGAATGTAGTTCTGTTATTCAGATATCGTTGAGAACTCATGTAGGAGGCGGGGAGGTGTATTCTACCGGAGAAAGTTGCGCGCGCAAGGCTTGGCTGCACAAAATATAAACAAAGTCACTAGTTAAAAACATTATGTTTTCTAACTTTATGTTTGAATATAATTAATAACTTGTTTACAAACTTTCTGTGAGAATTAATGATCAAACTTCGCGTCTTATTCTCTATTGAAATTAGCATAAATTAACGCTCTAGTGCGCATGCGCATCAACCGAGTTTAAATGACACGGATACCTCACATTACCCTCCCTTCCCTAGACACTATTTGTAACCGATTGTCTTTATTATTTGCAGGGCTATGAGGGATCATTGTTAAAACTTACTGATAAACAGGTACATGTTCCACGATGTATTGCGTGACCACGAGTGTCACCCGTAACTTTTTTGTCACGCGCATTTTGTGACTCACAATTTACAAGTAACACCATTTGCTACTAACATTGCGCACATTATTTTGTCACGCACAAGCATTTTTTTGTCACGCAATTTTAAAATAATACTTTTTTTAATATTTCATTCTTTTAATTAACAATCTTTTTTATCTTTTTTCCATCTTTTAATCTCGTTAATCGTTATAAAATAATATGTTAATTCTAATTTTCATTTAATTTTTTCTTTTCCCATATTCTACAGGGAAAAACCTCTGTAAGTATTAAACCTTCTTTCTGATAATATTAATAAAAAACAAATTATCATAATTATAAATAATTATAATAAATAATCTCTTATCTTTCTCTCAAAAAAAATATTGACACTCCACATCACCTGTAACTGAAAATTTTTCTGCGCATGCGCATCAGTGATAGATGTTTTTTAGAATAATTTTGGTAGATACTTATCATTATAGTTGTCATAAACTATCAACTATTTTATATGTAGCCCGTTGCTTTCGTAACATTCGAAGAAAAATCTGATGCTGAAGAAGCAAAGATCGAGCTCCAGGTAAGGACTGTCGAAAGATTATCGATTTGACGCGCGCAAAGGATTATCGACTTGACGCGGGCGAAGAATTATTTATTTGACGCGTGCAAAGGTTTATTGATTTGACGCGCGCGAAGGATGATTGATTTGACGCGCGCGAAGGATGATTGATTTGACGCACGCGAAGGAAAATTGATTTGACGCGCGCGAAGGATTACTGATTTGACGCGCGCGAAGAAAAATTGATTTGACGCGCGCGAAGGATTATCGATTTGACGCAAGCGATTGATTTTTAATTGTTTTATAAAATAGACAACATCGATTTGTTTACATAGTCTTATATAAACACGCTGCACAACCAATCAGCGCGAGCGTTATATCTCATTTATAAATTATTATAAATTAAGTGGTATCCATTCTCCTTAGGGTGTGCGGTTCGATCCAGACGTTGGCCAGACTCTCCGACTTGAATTCGCAAAGTCAAATACGAAAGTCAGTAAGCCGACTAACAAACAATCCGTGCTGACCTTAGGGACGCCATTCGTGCACCACAGGGAACCCATGGGTGAGTGATTTTTGGTCTGTCCGACTGTCTTTATATATGTGTGTCTGTCTGTCTTTGTGTCTGTCTGTCTGCTTTAATGTGTGTGTGTGTCTGTCTTGTTGTGTGTTTGTCTGTTTTTGTGTTTGTGTATCTGTCTGTCTGTGTGTCTGTTTTTACGTGTGTGTCTGTCTGTCTGTCTGTTTGTCTGTTTTAGTGTGTCTGTCTGTCTATTTGTCGTTATGTGTGTGTGTGTCTGTCTTTATGTGTGTCTATATGTCTTTATCTGTGTCTGTCTGTATTTATGTGCGGGTGTGTTAATTGCTTGTCTTGATTCTTTCAGTAACGCCTGACTACTATGGAACAAGTTTTTTTCCCATCCACGAACCAAATCTTGGTTACCAGGCGTAAGTAGCAATCCCATCATGCACTTTGGTAAAAAAAACACAGGGATACCATCCCACTTTAAGTTAACACTAAGACTAACAATAGTAACACAGGTAACCCGCACTAATATTAACATTTCGAGGCAAGAGACCCCTCTCTTGTATATACCTCATTAACACTGACCATCAGTCAATGCACGTTCTGTATAACTTTCCGCACCACAGGGAGCCCAAGTGACTCTCTTGATCTTAATATTCTTTCTAGTCCATTGTTCAACGACTTAATGACCGCTGCAGTAGCGCAGGCTCAAGTTGCGCAGCACAACTTTGCCCACCACCCCAATGCACTTCAAATCCAGGTACACACCTTATATAGACATAGCACTATCACGTGTGATCATCTAACTACTAAATATGGTTCCCCGACAGAATCTTAAAGTTTTATATTTAATTTTTTAATTTTTTAATTATAATTTAATAAAATTTATTTTATAATTTATTATAATTAGTTTTATAATTTATTATAATTTATTTCATAAATTAAAGAAAAAAAATTCAATGATTTAGATAAAATTATATTACGCATATTTTTAATTATGCTAATTTTTTCTTCCATTTCAGCATCACCCCGGGTTCGCATCAATACCATCACCCCTCCCCTCCCCTCTACATTCACCCCTACCCCCCACAGTACCTAACCCAGCCCTACAACACATGGCCGCCGCTGCAGCAATAGCTCACAATGCGGCCAACCCCCCCTGTAGCACACTGTTCGTAGCAAACCTGGGGAAGAATTGCACTGAGGCTGAGATGATTAATTTGTTTGCAAGGTACGTACACGACGACGATGATGATGATGATGACAGTGATGAAAGTGATGATGATGGTGATGATAATGATGGAGATAATGATGGTGATAATGATGATGATGATGATGACGGTGATGATGATGGTGATGATGGTGACAATGATGGTGATGATGATGATGATGATGATGATGGTGATAATGATGGTGATGATGATGATGGTGATAATGATGGTGACATAAACTTTATTCATTATGTATACATGTGGGTTGCCTGTGTTATTGAGCCCACGTTCGCATTGGTCAGCGACTACGTACATATATATATAATCGTGTTGGACCGCCATTTTGTTTATCGTATAGTTCAGTTTAAGTTGAATAAAGCCTATTCAGTATGGTTACAACAGATGGTGATGATAATGATGGTGATGGTGATGGTGATAATGATGGTGATAGTGATGATGACGGTGATGATGATGGTGATGATAATGATGGTGATAATGATGGTGATAATGATGGTGATAATGATGATGACGGTGATGATGATGGTGATGATAATGATGGTAATAATGATGGTGATAATGATGATGATGATGATGACGATGACGGTGATGATGATGGTGATGATAATGATGGTGATAATGATGGTGATAGTGATGATGACGGTGATGATGACGGTGATGATAATGATGGTGATAATGATGATGATGATGATGATGATGATGATGACGGTGATGATGATGGTGATGATAATGATGGTGATAATGATGGTGATAGT
>JAUPMF010063434.1:0-13042 GCA_031471435.1 Stomphia didemon | reverse complement strand
GTTCATTTGTTCATTTGTTCATTTGTTCATTTGTTCATTTGTTCATTTGTTCATTTGTTCATTTGTTCATTTGTTCATTTGTTCAATTGTTTATTTGTTCATTTGTCTAATTGTTCATTTGTTTAGTTGTTTCATTTATTCAGGTTTTTATTTGTTCAGGTTTTTATTTGTTCAATTGTTAGTCATTTGTTCAATTGTTAGTCATTTGTTCAGTTGTTTGTCATTTGTTTCATTTTTTCATTTTTTTAATTGTTCAATTGTTCAATTGTTCATTTGTAAGTTCCGTTCTAGTTTAATGTCATTAAATCCTCGAAAACAATAGCAGGTATTAGCAGTAACGATAAAGATTAGGGTGACTGCACGCACAAACAACGATACTGAACCGATATGCGGTACCGATCTGCACAACATTCAGCGATATTTTCGAGTACAACAAGATCGCTTGGCTAATGAGTATCTCGAGAGTATGCCTTATTTTTCAATTGAACAAAGTACGCCAAGACTTCGAATTGAAAGTAGAAGGTTAGTAAGACGGTTTTATGTCCTGCAAGATCGGTGATCAGTTCTCTTGTAGTTTACCACTCCAATCATGTTTCCATGGTTTGGGCGCATAAGATACACAGTCTGTAAGAGAGCTTTGTCGGATTTTCTGATATTATTCTATGTTGGTTATCAGTAATATAAGTACTGGTACATGTACAGTTATCGTTTTCCTTCCTTCGCAAGTCTATTATGAGTTGCGCGATAAGCAATATTTCTATACTCGTGTATTTGTAAAATCATAATATTAACGAATTCCATAGAGATTACAATCATCACATGTAAATTGGATTTGATTTCTTTGTACTTTTCCAACGTGCTTTTTATCACTCTGCCGCCGTGAACTATTACAGCTGATTGGCTGTTGCCATGGTGAAGGGTTATACCCAAAAGTATAATGTCATGACATACGCATAAATTACAGTACGGCCATGTTGGCTCGTCTCGCAGCAAACTGGTGTTTCTAGCCAATACGATCACGATGTGCGATATAAGTTAAGCTTCTCCGATGAACAACACGACGAGGGATAAACGTGTGAACAAGAACAGCACGAGTTCACACCGAAACCCCACTTTATTATCGCATTATCACGATTGCACTTCACGGCTGTTCTATAATGGCGGAAGGTACCAATAACGTAACTAAAGACATCTAACATGCTGTATGTATATACTCATACTTTGGTTTTCTGCAGAGCAAACGAATACCTGCACAATCATTTCCTCAGAGCTGCTAAGGTAGACTATTTTGTTCAATTCTGCACACGATGTATACTCTAGTTTAACATGTTGTACGTTGTTCTTTGTTTACCTATGTACAGAATGGGGAACTGGAACGGATTCGAAACTTTTTAACCCGCTCATCTAAAACTTGTGTAAGTCGATTTGTCCATATCTGTTTTGTATATGTGTTTATAAAATACTTGAGATATAACGCGCGCGCTGATTGGTTGGGCTGCATGTTTATATAAGACTGTGGAAACAAATCAATTTTGTCTATTTTATAAAACTATTATAAAACTTTTTTCGTGTGTACATAGGCTAATATATACACTCGAGAAAGTTTGGGAGATGTCTCGAGCTCTGTGCAAAAACTCGCCTGTGGCTCGGTTTTACACAACAGCTCTCAACTTCTCCCAAACTCTCTTGTGTATATTAGCCTATGTAAACACGAAAAACGTTTTATATTAGTTAAATGGTTAACGTGGTATGGCATTGAGCAGTGATATGATTTATATACAGAACGTGAACATAGACTACAAGGACAAGAAGTCGGGAAACACTGCTGTTGTTTTTGCAGCATCTGGAAATCATGTTGAGGTACATTTCAACGTTGTTGGCTGTCTTGTTGATGGATAACACATAAACTTTGCCTTGGACAGTAGAGTGGTTTTCATTAACCCGTGGAACAAAGTGCACTAATTGCAATATAATAGTCAGATAAACACAATAGAAAACAAAAGAATTAGAGTGCTATTGTTGGTAATACGCTGAAGTGTATTTTACTGGTTTATGAAAACCACTCTACCATCATTTTTTTAAATATTTATTGAATGCTTTATTCAATGTATTATCCAATTCAATGTATAATCCAATTCATATTTGTTGTCAGATTGTTAGACTGTTATTGAACTATGGAGCAGACATTACCCTGTGTAATTACCTTGGGCAGTCTGTACTGGACCTGTCAGCACAACCCATTCTACCTATGTTGCTTGGTAAGATAGTGTTTGGGATGTGGCTTGTTGTTGTATTGGCGAGTGAGCCGTTGGGTGACATTGCAACAAGGAGCATTTTGATTGTATAAAAAACATTTTTTTTTTGTTACTTTTAGCTTCTGTTGACAGACAAGGTATGTAAAACCTATCATGTGAATGTCATTGTGTACTCTCATGATTGCTTTGAACACAGATTCTCTACAATGTTCACAGCGATATTTACAAATGTATGTGACATTATTTAACCATTGCTTTCATGTAGGGGCTTCACATCGACATTTGCTTCAGGCAGCCTGGCAAGGGAATACAAAAAGGTTGAAGCGATTACTGGTGAGCTCTATGGCACATTCTATGATAAGTTAACTGCACAACAAAAATTATTTCAGAAACTAAACTGGTAGTTTAATTTATTTGACAATATCTCCATTGTTTACTGCAGTCTTCTCAAGCTGAAATTGATGTCAATTGCAAAAATGCAGATGGCATGACTCCCCTTCTTCTTGTTACAAGAGATGTGTGTCTATTTGAAAAAAGTATGTTAATAATTTGGGACATGCACACATAATGGAGATGCACACAAATACACATGTAAGACACAGACTACGTAAAACATGGAAGATACATGCACACATACTGACGCTGCACACATAAGGGAGGGAGGTGCGCACATAAGGGAGGGAGGTGTGCACATAAGGGAGGGAGGTGCGCACATAAGGGAGGGAGGTGCGCACATAAGGGAGGGAGGTGCGCACATAAGGGAGGGAGGTGCGCACATAAGGGAGGGAGGTGTGCACATAAGGGAGGGAGGTGCGTACATAAGGGAGGGAGGTGTGCACATAAGGGAGAGAGGTGCGCACATAAGGGAGGGAGGTGCGCACATAAGGGAGGGAGGTGCGCACATAAGGGAGAGAGGTGCGCACACAAGGGACAAGGATTTTAAAGTGGAACTGTTTTGTTTTTAAGTTGAAAAAACTGTAATGGAGAAAGGTTACAATCCTGTTGAAGTAGTAAAAGAACTACTGCACCATAAAGCGTAAGTACCACTAATAATAAGTACCCGCGCTTGGCTGGTTGATCTGTTCCCTACCCCCTGGGGGAATGCGTTGCCCTGATGGCAGCAGACATTTAGTGGCCACTAGCTTAGACAAGAGGTTAGATTTGTTCCACATACCAGGTGCTTGACAGTCTGGGTGTGTTTATTTTTAGAGACTGTAGTATTACTTCTCAAGATGGGAAAAATCCATTGCATTATATTGCTATCAACAAAGGAAAAAATGCAGAAGACATGGTCAACTTGATCGTTAATGGCATGGATTCTGGTTTAGGTTAGTAATAGTAATAGTCTAATTATTAATAAGTTATTATACATATTATTATTCAATAATTATTAATAAGTTATAACATATTAATATGGATATTTTCAGATGTGCCAGATGCATCACAGTACTTGCCAATGCACTTGGCCTCCAGACAAGATAATTGTCCAGTTCTTCTTGCCCTAATAAATGCGGGTGGTGATGTGAATGCAAGGGGGCATGGTGGACAAACTCCTCTACATATGGCTGTAAGTTCATTACAGTGCAACCTCGCTATAACGAACTGCCAAGGGACCAACAAATTGGTTCGTTATAGCGAGGTGTCCGTTATAGCGGAAACATTTCTCATACATTACTCTATATTATATGTTTCGCCGGAATACGGCTTTGGTTCGTTATAGCGGGAGATTCGTTATAGCGAGGTTCGTTATAGCGAGGTTTGTTATAGCGAGGTTGCACTGTATGATAATCCTTAAATACTATGACAAGTCTTCATCTCACTATGGTTAACCTCTCTGCCATCCACAGGCAGCGCAGGGTCATGATAGGTGCTCCACTACTTTACTGGATAATGGTGCAGATGTGACTCTAGTTGATGACTGTGGTTATTCACCTGTTGACCTGTCGAAAAGTAAAACTGTAATACATGTGCTTAAAGGTAAAAAAAACAAGATTTACAATAATTTGCAGTTATTTGATACGAATAAGAAAACTTTTTGAAAAATCTGAATGTGTTTTGTTTATTGCCTTTTGTAGAGGCATGGGCTGATCAGACAAGAGAGAGCTCATACCGTGGCAGACGCTCAAACTCTGGTATATTTGTGTCCCAATATTTTCAGTTTTCAAATGAATTAGATGCAGATAATAAATAGCATTTTCACTTTTCAGCTCCAACTCTGAATATTGACAAAGGCAACAAAGTGCTAAACAAGGTACAGAATATCACACAAACAATTAGCATACAAAATAATACTACTGTACCATCATTATTTTACATATTTAAAACTATTTTTGTTGTTGTATTGTACAGAACACTGGGGTTGTCTTGGCACAGGAAAAGAGAGTCTCATCAAGTAAGTTGAATGAAATAACACAAATAAATAATAATTTTTATCAATGTTTTTTGTTATGTTTTATGTTAAACTTTTTATTTTCTGGATTATTAGAAAAAGTGACAATGAAAGAGGAAGGCATGTCAAATATGGCTGTGAAGGTTGATGCCGATAGGTAATCCGCAATGTATACTGTAGACATATATAAGTAAACTATGATCATTTTGTTTATGGTATGTAATGAGTGAATGGCTATTCTAGTGGCATGCAATTCTATTTTGCTGGATGACAGAACTTGTTGTAATCTATTCCTATATTGTCTGTGTAACTTCTAATCCTATAGTGCTTGAGCCATGTTGGTAGTACATAGCACATGTATACATGTAACCTCTCTTTGATAACTACATAATAATGTTAATTGTTTTGTATTCAAGTCTGATTCCCCATCCACCAAGAGAGAAGTGCAGTCAAGTTACACAGAGCAAGTCTTTGAATAACACTAGTTTCCCAGCCCCCAGTCCCTACAAGGCCAGCGGCACACAATATGGACAGACGATGAGGACAAGACAAATCATTCCATGCTCAGCAGACACAAGTATGAAACATTCTAGCTATATATAAGCTGTTTGTGCCAATGATTATAATAATGTATTCTCTGTCTTCTAGAGTCAAGACAAAATCAACAGAAATTGGAACTGCCTAGATTATCTATTAAAAATATGGAATTTAGCCTTACAAGGTATGTACCTATCTATATCCAATGCTCTCAACACCACTGGGTGTGTTTATTTATCAATGATGTTGATTTGTATTTCATTCCATTCTATCAGTTCTATTCGCAATCATTCTCAATCATTTGCTGGAATTCAACGTCTTCGGCATCTTGGTCCGACCCAGCCTTCTTTTAGGCTCCATAGCCAATCACTACCAGCCACATCCATCACCCATAGTTACAGATCCACGAACAGCTCAGTGGTTCAAAACACAGAACGGATGAAAATCCCCACAAGGATTCCCCCTTTGTCAGCTGAACAACTTGTAACATATCCCAAACAATCCCAGGGACCCTTGCAGTCTGGCCAGGGCTTGGAATGTAATGGACGAGTGATTGATTTAGGTAAAAGTATGAGCATATTAAATTATTCACTGAGCAGGATAACCTACTAAGCTATTTGTTTGTTTCTTTTAGATTTGCCACTAAGTGATTTAAGCAGTACTCCATCATTGGTCAAAATTGTAATGTCTGATCTAGTGGATAAGGATCTTCTAATTGGGCCGCCACCTAGCACGCCATGTCATGACAGCGATGGCCCAGAATGTGCTGTGACAACAGAAACAAATATCTTGGCAATTATGAACATCCAAGAAGACAGAACTATTGATGAACAGGAAAATAAATACAAATCAAAAGATGAATCAGTTGATCATGAGAATGGTGAAGACGATCCAGACTATAAAACACAAACACTATCTACTACAAATATATCAACATTCTGGATTCCTTACACAACTAACAATGAAAACAATCTTGTTGATACTGATAAAGTGAAGAATGAAGCATCATGTATGGATACCGCTGAGACTGTCATACATCAGAACACACAGAGAAGTCGTACTTCTTCTGTTTCTTATTATGTGGATTTGAATGATGTCCAGAAACACACGCAGTGTTGCTTGTGTAACAAACGTTTAAACAAACTGAACAAATCTCTAAAGTGTAATGAATGTGAAGCACAAGGAACTCACTCTGAAAAGAAAACATTTTGGATTTCTCTTGATGGCGAAACAAGTGATGGCGAAAAGGGTGTTAACCCAGCAATCACTCCCAATGAAAACCAGAATTTATCAACTTTATTGCAAAGAGCTTGTTCATTACCTGGAAATGTGAAGCTTGGTATAGAACCTTGTTTGGAAACTAAGCTTCATTCTGAAGATACATTTGTTATTGAGACTCAGAAGGATGATGCAAATAAAGCTGAAAATATTCACCCAGACACTGTACCTGTCAGTGGAGATGCAAAGGTTATCAGTGTACCAAGTAGCACAGAACTACCTAACTCTATTAGTGTGGACGACATTAGTGTACCAGGCAGTAATTATGAAATGTGCACTGGTAAAGTACCTCAAATCGTCCCCACCAATGGTGTTGTACTGACCACTGTAACAAGCTGTGACAGTGCACTGAGTAGTCATAGTATACAGGGAAGCAGTGACAAACAGTTAAACTATGATGTAGAAAGTAGTCACCCTACAGGGATGCAAATTTCTCTGGAAAACACTGATTCAAAATCAACTGGCATTGTGCTGCAATCACTAAACAGAGTGGATGATGATGATGATAACACAACACTTACTCTAAACCATGACGATCATTCTGATGATGGTCTCAAAGTAAAACCAGGGAACACAGAAACGTCCAAACCACTTAAAGCAGCATGGTCTCATGACCAACCTACCATGGATGTACAGATACGTAACGCTTTCCCATCGCCTGAACCTCCTGTCACTGTGAAGCCACAGGTCCAGCTTCCTATTGGTGGAATTCCCTCCAGTAAAGCCAAAAAGAGGAAACCTTATTCAGGCAAACAAAATAAAAAATGTTGTAAGGCAAACCAGGCACAAACTGGCACAGCAGTGAAAGGCGAAAAACCATCTGCAAATCAAAAAGATAAAAAAGGGAAAAAGGGAAAGAAAAAGAAACAGACATATAAAGAGATATCAGTTAATCAATCAGCGGCAAGTGTTGCGAGTGTATATGATCATGACCAAGGTGAGATGCTCAGTCCTGATGAAGAGAGCACCCCAACACTATCCATAGACTCACGAACATTCAGCTGCAAACTCCTCAGGAGGAAATTTCCAACTCTCAGTCCCATACCAGAGTCTCCGTGCAGTAGTGTGCCCACACCTAACCCAGTACCACCAGACAGTGTACCTACACCTAACCCAGTACCACCAGACAGTGTACCTACACCTAACCCAGTACCACCCGACAGTGTACTGGGTGATGATGATGATAGTAGTTATATAGGACACAAGTCTGTCATTGCAATGGAAAGAAGTGAAGCAACAGATCATGTAGGCAGCGATGTTGATGCAGGTTTGGATGAAGTTGATGGTGGTATGTTGTCAAGATTGATTGGAATGTGTGTACCACGTTTTAGTGCTTTGGCAATAAATTCAGATTCTGAAGGAGAGGAGGAAAACCACAAACTTGTAGCCAGCAAACAAACAACATTGGTTGATGATGAAGATTTTGACGAACATGATGATGATGATGACCATGGTAACAATGAACTACAATCTAGAACTCCATGTAACGAAGTAGATGAAGATGTAGAAAACATGATACAACAAATATTACAGACACCTGACAATGGTATGGACGTTGAGGGTCCTTCTCGAGTTACCAAACTCAAAACTCCTGCAAAAATAAAAACCTCATGTGAATTAAATAACATTGTTGAAGATGAGAACAAAAGAACAAAACAGAACAGCGTAAAAGGGACGCGAATTCTAGATTATCTTAGTCAGATGGATATGATGTTACCAGGTGAGTTTGAGTCCCTGGATGACGTGTTCATAAGACAAGAAGACAATGGAGGTTCCATTCCAGCACTTTCGTCAAGTGAACTGGAAGAGAATGAAGAAAACGAACTGTCAGACAATGACTCGTCTTACATCAGCTGTGATTCTACACCACGAGGTGTCTCGGACTGCTCAACTTATGATAGTAATGATAGTGTTTTGAGCTCGCAAGATACTTCCCGTGGGGGAACTCCCTCCTCACAAACTGACACTGCATCTGGATCAGTCGACATCCACCTCCATGAGCACATGCACAAACTGCCTAGTGCCACTGGGAGTAGTGACAGTAGTGGGGACAGTAGATCTATGCTGAGGGCTAAATCTACCACTAATAATAGTACTGTTGCTTCCAGTTTTTTTCCCTCGAAAGCAAGAGGTTTTATGCTTAGCCAGATTAGCTCAGGGTCTGGGAGCCAGTCATCTACGGCAAGCTGTGGAGAAGAAATTCAATGGCAGAAAGGAAGCATCTTGGGTAGAGGAGGATTTGGAACAGTGAGTAGAGTCAGCTAACACAAGTGCAACATTCCACCATTCAATTTCATAATTTCTTGAAAATGTTATTTTTTTAGGTTTGGCTTGGCTTGGTTGACACAGGTGAAATGATTGCAGTCAAACAAGTGGAGCTTAACCACAATGATGAAAGTGAAGCTGAAAAGGTAGAACACTGCACAACAACTCATTGCAAACTCTGACACAATTCCTTCATGATACATGGTATCCAACAATCAAATATGGCAAAATAACTCTACTGTATTTCTTTGTTCTTTTTAGCAATATGAAAGACTGCAAGAAGAAGTTTCACTTTTAAGATCACTACGCCATGTGAACATTGTCAAGTAATTAACCATGAATTGTTTCATAACATAACATTGGCTATAGTGAACAATCTGCACCGTAAAATGGTGTTGGTAAGGTGTCGGCCGTTACCTTATCATTACCTTACCACCTCTTACCGACACCTTACCACCCCTTACCGACACCATTTTACGGTGAGGACTGTTCACTATATATAGCCTTGTTGAATGTACTTGCCAGAGAGCTCCGCCAATCAAACTATGTTATATGCTCTTACAGGTACATTGGAACACGTTTAGATGACAATTCAATCGTTAACATCTTTATGGAGTTTGTACCAGGAGGATCAATTGCTCAGGCTCTGAAAAGGTGAGATTATAAAGCTTACACTTACACCAGGGAGACACAGAACTAGCTATGTAATATACCCACAGAGTTAAATTACAAAAGCTTTCTGATTCATGACTTGTTTCTCCCTTTCTTAGGTTTGGTGCATTTGTTGAGCCTGTTTTTCAACGATACACAAAACAGATCTTATTTGGAGTAGATTACCTGCACAGAAACAACATCATACACAGGTGAATGGGCTGTGTGATATTAATCATTCATTAAGTATTGGATACACTGTTGAATAGACTATTATTATAATAATGACCAATGGGCTTTTACATTCACAGAGACATCAAAGGAGGCAACATTATGTTGATGCCTAATGGAGTGATCAAGCTGATTGATTTTGGTTGTGCTAAGAGGCTATGTCTGGTAAGGCCAGTTTCATAATGATTTGCACCCCAAGACAATGGTGGACATGCACTACGCAGCCCTTCCCTCTCTATAGCTGAATATGCAGCATGGCATATTCCTATTCCTTTTTTAACCATGTTCTTCTTATTCAAACAGCATCTGAGTCTGAGTAAGAGCAGAATAGTGCACTCCATGAAAGGAACACCTTACTGGATGGCACCAGAAGTCATCAAGGAAACTGGTGACGGCACTAAATCAGATGTCTGGTGTGTATGAACAATACAAACTATTTAACAATATCCTGCTCACAAGCTGAACAAGAGTTTGTTTGTTTGGTAGGAGTATTGGGTGCACAGTGTTTGAGATGGCCACAGGTAACCCACCTTGGTCAGACATGCCACCAATGTTGGCTATATTTACTATTGGCAATGGATCAACTGTTCCCCTACTCAAGGAGTCTTTTTCAACATTGGCCAGACATTTTACAACTTTATGTATGACCAGGTAACTGATTTGAAGGTGACAAATTAACTATCACTTGGTATATCTGATTGAGTTGTGTGTTTTAGGGATCCCAACTCAAGACCTTCCACAAGTGAACTACTTCAACATGAATTCATCACTGGACAGAAATGAGGGCATGAACATTGTCTTACTCGACACTAAACCTATTTAACTTTCATATCAGATAAATAATGTATTTTTGTAGATGTTCAATAAAATGAATTTAGGCCGATGTGATTTTTACTCGGGCTTCCTGTGGAGGAAAGCCCGAGGTTATGATTAGGCTCCGTTTTTCTTATTATTTGCGTTCAGTCACAAATCACCGTCGGCGTAGAATGTGCTATGCGAGCACATGGTTGAGCAATGGCGGATTTACGGCAAAGAAGCAAAGAAGGCCGAGTTAACGCAGATATGCGTCTTGTTCCAATTCAATTCCACCCCCATTATATATAAAACCAACACATGGATTCAGCCACAACAGTGATTTATTAGAGCATTTTAGAACTTTTCAAATTGTTTCTTATCCTTTTGGATAACTTTGCCCTTGGTGATTTTAAGTACGTTGAATCTGACAGTCTTGCTTAGAGGACGGCACTGCCCAACAGTTACCACATCACCAATAGCAGCATCCCTAGGAACCAAATACAAAAATATCAAGAAAAGAAAAATAAAACTTCACAAATGTTCCAAAAAATAAAACAGGTGTTTTGATGAGATCAATGTACTGTAGGTATAAACCACTATGTTTAGAGTAAACTGCACCTAAAGCAAGGGGACATGTGTGCTGAAAGAGTCTTGTGGCGCTTCTCAAATCGGTTGTATTTCTTGATGTAGTGAAGATAATCACGTCTCACAACAATGGTTCTCTTCATCTTCATGCTTTTCAATACTCCAGTGAGAATACGGCCACGGATGCTGACATTCCCTGTGAAAGGGCACTTCTTGTCGATGTATGTGCTGTCTATGGCCTAATAAACAGTAACACAATAACAGTTATTCAATAATCACTATCTTCAGAGTTCAGTGATTGTACACTTCCACAGCAAGCAAACTACTTACATCTTTAGGGGTTTTAAAACCTAAGCCAACATTCCTGACATAACGAAGTTCCTTCTTTTTTCCTACTGCTTGTCCAAGAACGCGCTTTCTGTTTTGGAAAATAGGAGCCTGCTTCTGGTACGCCCTCTCTGTCTGGAAAAGATAAATATAGAATTATAAGACAAAGATACTACCGTACTCTCTTGCACATAATCATATATATATGTATCAAGCAAATAACAATATCTGATCTGATCTTCAACAATGACATTACTTAATTTAGAATTTATTTGATTAATACATTTCACGTTATAAGAGAAGGAAAAAATTGTAAAACATGTTGTGTGTACAGAAGTGTAGATTCGATTCACTGGGTGAGTAATGAGTCTTTGCTAGCCATCCTCTAGGATAGATTTATGTGTTCAAGACCCAGGCTATAAGCATAGCTTAAGATAGTGTTTATTTCAAAATAACCCACGGATAGAGTTACAATCTACACGATCCAGCCAAGTGTTCTACAGGCCAACATGTTGCCCATGTCGTCAAAACACAGAGATTGAATGTTGGTGAAAAACACTTTCAAAGTGCCAAGACAACCACTTTACTTGTATATTGAGTAAACGCAATAGTTTATCTTCCAAATGTCACTATTTTCGATCAGCAGCAAGTTCTATAAGCCCTCTAAACCGGGGTGGAAAACCCAGCGTCTTCACTTACTTGTTCTGCCATGGCTGCCACTGAAAAGAGAACGAACCACGTGTGTCCCGGATCCTATCCCAGCATGCACCAAGAAACGAGATCACATCTGAACGAGGTTCAGTAAAAATGGCGGCAGTTTTAACAAAACATCCTTAAGAATTTATTATATTTATTAGTTCTTGCTTTATAATCTAAACTTAATTTTAGCTGTGATAAAGTTTGCCTTGAATACCTATTGTGATGGCAGCTATCAAAATGTAAGTAATTTCAATCCCTATAAAACATGGAAATAGGACACCTGCTAACATATTGTTTATATGGTCATCCAGTCTTGTCTGTGGTGAGGTGGATGGCAAAATAAATCAACTGTTTTCCAGAGTAAAGAGTATTCTAAAGAAAAGCCCAGAGTTTGAGGTAAGTACACATACAGTTGCAGCATTACTATAGTTTTTATCTAAGCCACCTGATATTTATAAGAACTCACAAGGAAGTACAAGAATATTTTAACTGACATTTTGTTTTGCAGATGCTTTTGTGTGTTGGAAGCTTTTTTGGAGGGACAGACGAAAATGCCAAGGAATGGGAGTCCGTGATGACAGGCGGCCAAAAAGTTCCTATCGCTACTTATGTTTTGGGACCTAATGACCCAGAAGAGATGAACTATTTTGATGCAGATTATTTAGAAGATGGAAAAGAACTCTGTCAAAACATCACATATTTAGGTAAACCAGCATCATGATTGTCATTTACATTCTGATGCAGCCAAACAGTGTATCTATAATCTCTCATTATTCTATTTGTTGAAGGAAGAAAAGGTATACTGAAAACAGAGTCTGGTTTACAGATTGCATACCTAAGTGGAGCTGACAATACTGAAGGTCTAAAGGTATAATTGTATATATAAAACCATCAAATTGACAATAAAGATTTCTAAAAATGTGTAAGTATGTTTGCTTGTATAGTGGTATAAAGGTAGTAGGTATGTTTGCTTGTATAGTGGTATAAAGGTAGTAAGTATGTTTGCTTGTATAGTGGTATAAAGGTAGTA
>JAUPMF010063211.1:5529-16609 GCA_031471435.1 Stomphia didemon | reverse complement strand
CACTAACAGGCAATTGTCCAATCTTTGATATATATTTAAAGACTTAAAATACATCGACGATTAGTCTGAAAGAGTAGGGAAAAACCTCCGAGACAGAAGAGTAAAAAGAAGAGAACACAAACAATTTGCAAGACCGTTAATTTCCAATCTACACGAGCGTGCATTTAGTGATTACCCGAATGTCGTCGTCATATACCGAGTGCTTAATTGTTTTCTCTAAAATATCCACTTTATTTGAAATTGAAAATTGAATTTCGTAATCATATATAGCGCCCAAACTATTTGATTGATGATTAAAAAGAATGGTGCTTGATTAGTTCAAATTGTGATTATGTGTCCGTGTCATCGAATGGAGTTATCACTCGAAATCTGCCTCTTGTTTCTTGACAAAAATCGATATCCCCCTGAGTGATGAATCCACAAGACGAATTAAAAACCTCTCTGTGGACCCTCTATCATCACAAGAGTTCTATTAATTTGAAGTTTGTTTATTGTTCTAAATTCTCTCATTTCAATTCCCCATCAATCCCATGTCTTCATTTCAATTCGTCCTATATATCCATTAGCGCGTCTAGTATTGCTTCACTTCGACTAATTCAACGCACTGTGATTTCATCTCCGTGTTTGAATGAAAGAAGAGAGGCAAGTTATAAAGCCACTCCAACCGGTGAAAAACTCGCTGAAACTGAAATCTTTAACAGCTGGGAACAAGGAATCAAAGGTATAGAACATTTAGGGTAATACGGGCGAGGGGAGAAACATATAACGTTTGATTGTTCGTAATTACTTGAACCGAGCCGTCAAAACTGAACTCATTCGCGTGTGAGTTTAAAAGGTATAACATCTGCTCCATGTAATTCCAGATAGTGATATTTTCCAAAAGGCTCTCTCTAACCCACTATAAGCCGGATTTTTATCATGCCTCAATGCGAGTCTCTCTATCGCTGGCGCCTTGTTGGTTTTAGTCCCATGCGTGGCCTTGGGCGACGTATCTATATCCATAGCTCGATCTATCTGCACCATGTATTTTAGTACGTGCATAAAAGCGTGCGTGCCGCTGATTCCAGTGATGGCTCTGAGTTCGTTCAAATAATCTATGTCAATAACAAATCAAGCAAACTCAGATGTATTTTGTTGTTCGTTAATGGAGCAGGAGTGGCCGGTTTTTTGTTCCAAGCAACATATCCTGATAACAATACTAATAGGGCACTTGACACACTCGACGAAATAATACAAGCTTGTGTGCTCCTCAATTGGCCCGGAAAAAGCATTCTGACTCAGTACTTGGGGGCCGGTTTTGTGAGAACACTGAATGCGACTTGTTTTAGTTCCATCTTGTTCGCGACTTGACTGCCGCTTGACCACAACTTGACCGCACCTAAATATCACCGGTGAGTTTTTTCATTTCTCTTCTTTGCTTCTAGACTTGCTAGACTTGCTAGACTTATCTTCCGTTTCTTTTTTTCCCTTATTCATTCAGTCGATATTTCTGTACAAGCCGTTTACTTCTCTCTTATCTATTTCCTATCCATTCTCCGACATATTTCCGTCACTTTGCTGTACTCAATACTCAAATAGCCTTATCTCACTATGTCACTTTAGTTTTTTTACAGATCCGCACAAACTCGGTGAACAGCTAACCAACACACAGACATAACAGTCTGTGTGGAATCACATTAATTTTGGACAAAGTTTTCAGTCCAGTTGCGGCACAATTTAACCGATTACCGTTTCTTTTTTCTCTTTGCGGTCATTTTCCGATTTAAAAGCATTTGCAACCAACGATAAAGCGAACTCAAATGGAAAGTTCTTCAAGATCAAACCGTATACCTTTGCAGAGGTCTCACTCAAAAGCGCAAAGTTTTTCTCTTTGTGTGTGGCTAATCAAACTGCGGCCAATTTAGGGCTAATAGATTATTCCATCTAGAGAGACTTAAATTGCCTACACTTCGGAACCGAAAGAAAAATACTGTATTATCGACGCTATTTTACTTTGACAAACGGCCACTTTTGTCGTTGTTAATTAGCCATTTGGTGCGAGTAATCCCGCGTTATGTCCGCTTCGTAGTAAAAGCAGCCAGTCGCTTTTCCCTCTGAGATATAACTGTCGCGGCTCTTCTTGACAAATCCGCCACACTTTGAGATAATGTGGGAGCGCTTCTAGCACAAAGTGTGTTTATACACTGGACGAGCCGCATAACCCACTTTCGCTTTGTGATCATTAACTGGAGTTCGCAACTTAACCTAATTTCTTCCGAGTTCTTGTCAGGTTTGTGTAGATCTTTCGCGAAATCATTGATCGCCCGAGGCATTGTGTAAATGGCTGGCCGAGTAAACGAACAGTTAAAAAGATATTAAGAATGACAGATACACCGAAATACTTTTAAGATTGTAGACATTCAATTTCGGCGGTGGCCTTTTGTTCTATGTTCCGCGCACAATCAAAAACGAGCGTTTTAAAAACAAGTCTTTGTGAATCTCACCCGATATCATTATTTCTGTGTTTGTTATATCTGAAGTAAAATAACGATTCTTTGTTTCGTATTCATTCATTTTCATTGTTGCCCGACATTCAATATATTTTTTTTATGATGATTAGTGGAGAGGAAGTCTTAATTCATTATTCAAAAGAAAAAATTGAGCCACAATAGACCCGTCATTTTATCCTTATGAAAACAGGACTTTATCTTGTCAAGATGATTTTTTTCGTTAATATTCGATCGTAACCCGACAACTTCTCGCGTCCCGTATTAGTTCCCGTTCGATCTGTTCCCCTTCTAATTCAATCATAAACTTTTACCAAGCACTTTCGACTTGTAAGAAGTAGATAAAAACAAGACAAAAACGTGAGAAAACGATCAGTGTGAACGCTGAAGAGCGCTGTGTGCTTTGTGTGTTGAGAAATAAATGTTTTTGCGATATCAAATTAAGTTCACAGATAAACGTCCGGTGGTGACTTTGCCTTATTAGGCTATTGGCGAGCTCAAGTTTGCCGAGTATCCGGAATGTGTCAAGCCACAGCGTAGCTGGATGGAAATGAGTTAAAAGGGGTGAAGGACCAAACTAGAACCAAGTTAGAATAGAACTTATCTCTCTTGAGCCGGGTGTTTTTTCAGTCACGCGAGCTGTGAAAACAGTTGAACGAGCCGTAAAATACAGGAGTAGGTCAGAATCATCGGATCACGAGTATTCGCCTGTAGGTTGACATGTGTTTTGTGAAGCAGTCTGGCCTGCGATGACGTTGCGCATTAGCATTTGGAGTGTTTGTTTAGTTATTTCTGGGCTTCGGTTCCTTTTCTGCGGACCCATTCGTCATTGGGAGCGCTGAGAATTGCTTATTCGGTCAGGCATAACACTATTGACGTGTTTCCCAGCTCGTCAAAGCTCACTCTATTGACCCACTTCACAAGCGCAAATTCACACCTCAATACAACTGCTTGTGAAACTTTTGAGATCTTTTTGAACTTTGATCCTTCGCTGAGATTCTGGCTCAAAATAACTCTTCACGAATGTTAGCTATAGACTCGAGCCCGCCCTCGAGAGAACGAGTCTCGTTGTGATAGGCGCAAAGCCGTCCAGCGTTCCCACCCCCCACTCAACTGCGTTAACAGCTGTCCAGAACCGCGCGAGTCGTGTGGACAACGTGCTAATAAATTCTAATGTAATCAACAGGATCTTCTAGTACAACCAAGCCAGCTTTGGACGTCAATCGACTGATGGCTCCGTGACTTGGCTGGGTTGGCCGGCCTTTGTTTATCAATTCTATTACACAACTTATCCTTTCTACCATTAGCGCCGTTGTTTGACCGATAATTGCCAGTGTTTTCCCTCGTAAAAGGCGACGTACGTGCACGATCCGGTCAGAAATAAACTCCTGGAAGATCGAGGAGACGAACATTATCCCTACACATTGGCGCGCAACCAAGACAACATGTTGAACAGCAGCGCACCCAACAGCTCGGTGGTTGACCCAATGGCTATCTGCAACCAGTCCACATCTCCTTGGTTTGTTTTGTATTCTATATTCTTGGTGCTTATCTTCCTCGCTACGCTGTTTGGCAACGGGCTGGTTGTTCTGGCGGTCTACCTGTTCGCTAGGTTACGCAGAGTTTCCAATCTGTTTATAGTTTCCCTCGCTGTCAGTGATCTTCTGGTGGCCTTGGGTTTGCTTCCTATTCGCATAGACCAGTCGGTGCACAACATGAACTGGTGCCTGCCCCACAATACCTGCGTGTTCTGGATCGCTACCGATGGCATATGGAGTGCTGCATCCATCTGTAACCTGACCATCATCTCGGTGGACCGATTCATGGCCATCACGAAGCCGTTCTATTATCAAGAAAAAATGACTAAGAAAGTCGGTGTGTGTCTGATCACTTTGGTCTGGGTATACGCCGCACTATTCGGCCTGCTCAGCCTGTTCAACTGGTCTGGTAGTCAAGGCTCAGAGATGATGCTGTGGACGGGCACCGAACTGTTTTCCGGTGAGCGTTACTGCAGGAAAAGGGATAAATACTACTACACCACAACCCTAGTTTGCGCGTTCTTTTTTCCGCTTGTGATCATCATCGTCATGTACGCCTCAATCTTTAAAGTCGCATTGAAGCAGTATAAGATTCTGGCCTCGCAAGACCCCAACAACCGCGGGCACAAGCGCAGCGTGCGTGAGCTGAAGGCCACTAAGACCATTGGTATCGTGATTGGGGCGTTCGTAGTGTGTTGGCTGCCATTCTTCGTCATTATCACAATGAGTCTGTGGTGCGATGCTACGGTTTGTTTCTCAGCGTTCATGAAGTACCCAGAGCTGTCTAAGGCCATCCGCATCCCGTTTGTGTTCGTCCTACCCGTCCTGAACAGCAGTGTTAACCCGATTATCTACGCCGTCTACAACAAGGAGTTCCAGAACGCGTTTCGTAAGATGCTGTTCTTCTACAAGCGACATCGCGCGGACGCCGACTACCTGGAGGAATATTCTTGCACTGAAAGCACCAACCCGCTGAGAAGAGCTACGCTGGACTCCAACTCAAACCGCTCTAGAATCGAGGCCAAAATGAACGGATCTGAGATGTGAGCCCCTCGATTTGCGCTCCATGCTCACCAAGGAATGTGCTGCTTCGTCGCGGGACAAAGACTCGTTTTCTTGGTGAATTTTCGCCGCTCTTTGAGCGTTGGATTTGTTAATTGGCACAGTGACCGCCAAAGTTTGATAAAATTAGTGGGAATCAACTGACCTCAAAACAACGGGATAACGTTACTCAATCCCAGTCAAGACTTCACTTGTCACTAAATCCTGTGCGGTGGAAGTTTATCTAAGCTAGACGTGTCGCCTGCAGTGATAGAACTTCACTTCTAACTCTAAAGACCTCGGAGTTCAAATTACGATCTAAGCTGTATAAAATTTAAGGAATCTTTGGGGATTTTTTCAAGTACTTTATAGGGAAAAAACTTCACTTAATCCTAGCATTAGCGTAAGAAGCTCTAGCCGTAACTGTATAGACGCCTGTACGATCAGGAACTTTTTGCCGGTCAAGAAAAAAACTGCCCTGTCTTTGAGTAAATACGCTATCAACTTCCTTCGAATTGCTCAATTTTACTTTGTAAACACTCGACAATTTGTAACAGAATCTCGCCAAATTCTCGCCGTCCGTCCGTATTAGGCTGTCGTTCAATTCGTAGGGATTGATATTGGTCGGTACGAGAATTGGCAAGCTAGTATTTGTCGGCTCGGATCTATTCTAAGACTTTGAAAGGTAAACACCACGGTGTATTGTTGTGAAATGTGTACTGCTACTTTGATGTCGAATTTTGTTAGATTAACTCGGCAATCAGAATAATTTTGGCTTAGGAATACTGTGTATATCTATCTATCTATCGTGTCTAAATATTCAGGTATGAGAGTCAATAGTTTACTGTGGTTTTCTCTTTGTGCTTGGGTATCGGGGAATATTGTTTTTTTTTATGGTTTGTGGTATATTTGAGATGAGTCACGTTTCGCCATAGTTCGTGCAGTCACCCCTACACTCTAATCCTCATAATTCATCATCTCCCTACTATCCCAAGTTCAAAACTCCACACAAAATGTCCAGCTTAATATAAATTTTGTCTGCAGCATTTAAATTTTGGGATTAAAAATTAAAAATTAAAATATCGTCCTAGGCGGCCATTGGCTCTGCTCTCATTCATGGCCGTGACCACCTGCTCAGGATTTGACATTTTCCATTCCGCTTTCTATCATTTTCTATTTCTTCTAGTTGAACTTATTCTGGCTTATTGTCGACGTGGAAAGATTTTGTCTACATTTTCTCAAAGAAAAGCTTGAAAAAACTTGAGTTATTTCGTTACTAGCACGGAATGAAAACCTTCGTAACTCTTAACAACCACAAAACAATATCGTTCTCAATCTCAATTAATTTACCTCGTATTACTATGTACGAGGACGCGACCTTTTTCTCATTTACAATGAGCTTATCAGTTGAAAATGAAATTGGAAAGCTCCCAGGGAGAGTGTTTTTAGCTGTGGATCGGTATCAGCGTAGTTAACTATGGTGCCAGGGCTGTCTTGTGACTGGCTGCACCACAGATAGCAGAGCAGAATGTCATCGCGAAGTCTATTTTCGCTTCACAAACTCCCGAATTCAAAGAGCTGTTTGAGTAAACATGTTTCCGGCGTGTCTCGTTTTTGTGATTGAAAACCTAGTGCAATAAAATGAATGAGAAAGCTTGACTGGAAATTGACAGATCAAACTCCATTGTTCAGGCGCAAATAGTTCGTACAATGGCAGAGAATTGGTTCAGTTCTTCCTCCGATATAAAGATTAACACGGCTGAAATTGCTGTAGGAATTATGAGAAAAACGCGCCAGCGGCAAAAGTTAATTGTCCGGTCCTTGGTGGCATATTGAAGTAATTCCACCTCAATGAAGCGCTGTAGTTCACTTATATCTGGTGTGTCTAAGAAGTATTTGTAGGTTAATCATGGCCTCGACGACCTTATTGCGGCGCGGAGAGTATTTCCTTACTCATTTGATTATGATAATATTTCTCTAATGCTTCTAAGCTCCTATTAGTCCTTTGCTTGACCCAAGATCTCGATCAGCGGGAGAAATGACTATAAACACTGATAGACCATCAGATCCTCTTTGATCTCCTGAAGTGGTTTAAAAGCCTAGATATGTATCGCATTACAAATGACTTCTATTCCGGGACAAACTTTTCAAAACATCCCGTTTGATTCAAAACGTGAATTTTTGCGGACCATGATGTCGACCATGAATTTTCCAAAATTAGTTTGCCTATACTGCATCTTTTTCTTAGAGAAACCGAACGAGACGGGTCTTATGACAGTCTGGTACGTGTCATGTCCACTAGCAGCAACACATGAATAGGAGTAACTTCGATATGAAATAAGATGCCACGTCTGTAAATTGAGGTGTTTACCGAACTAGGCACAGATATCATTGACCGCTAAAACTAATTAAGATGAAGATATATAAGGCTTGATGGCTGCTAGTAAATGTTGACACAGTATTTATTGAATAGTAAGGCAAAACCTCATTGTTTCGTCTTCTCTACAGTCTGACAAAAAGACTCTGGCTTCTTCACGTCCCTTGTCGTAGACTTTATTAACTCTGGAATTAATAAACAATCGCTAATCCCGCGTTAGTTGAAACGAAGCTGTTTGCCCAAGACATGCTGATCCTTCGAGAAGTCTTTCTCACTGAAAGCCTATTCATCAGCAGTGACAGTTTCTTTCTTTCGGGCTTTAGTTCTGCATTGCATTCCTAGCCGAGTTTACATTCTCTCTCGTCTGTGTATTCAGGGTCTTTCTCTAGTGACAAGCGTGTCTCTGGGAGCGCTTATCTTCCTCAACTTTGTCCATTATTATTCAACTCGTACGCTGGGAATCCAGCATTTTTTCCAAAGTAAGTAGCTGTTCTAGAAAATTGATGACATTTGCGGAGCTAAAGTGGTTGATCATTTAATTTGTTTGCAATAGCTTTGCCCAACACTCGTTTCCCTAGCAACTAAAGCATTTGCGTCGACCGTTCACGCTGATTGAAAACACTTTTCGTATCCTCTAAATGACCTGAGTAATCAACTTATACCTCGATTTAATCAAGTTTTTGTTTTTGTTTTGTCAGCGGGTAAGAGCTCCATATACGTGTCTTCATTATGCTGGCTGTGCATATATGTATCACTACTTTAAACAAAAACAGCAAAGCGGAACAAAGAAAACGTCCTCACTTGTCACCACTAATTCATACTGAGAACCGCCACCAAACAAACAACGCAGCTTAATTATAAAACCGTTTGGCCGTCGCTTTATCTGCGCGGCTCGGGCTGCGCGGCGCGCGCTGCTCATTTGATCAGCATTTTTATTGGAATTGGCAAGAATTGGTTTATTAATCTGTTGATAGGATCGGATCCGCCGGACCGTACGCGCCGGTATCTCGTCGTTGATTCTCGCTTTGTGGCGCCTTTTCCATTAACGAGCACTTGGCCAGAGATGGCGCGCGGGTAGATTGATTACCCCTGCAAAGGTCTCTTCGCTCTGATGGGATATCAATCAGGGCCATCACCTAGAGTTTTATCGACGGCACAGTGTACTTAGCAAGCACTAGTAATTTCACTGCTACTGGAGGTAGTGGCTAACGAGCTTTTTGCTCTCTTTTGATGGACTGAAAACTTTCCACTGATGTGTCATTCACTCTGATGGCTGAAATATAATTAAACTCGACATATGAACAAGTCAATTAAAATAGACTCCAACCGAGACTAATGCAGCGGTTGCTGTTTGTGATCCAAGATTTTTAATGTAAAGCTTTCTTAATGCACTTTTCTTGAAGGCAGATTATTCTTGACTCGCGAAGAACTTCCAAATATTAAAAAAGCCAGTGTCCGACTTTGGATTCTTTATACCATTTCCAGAGGAAATCTTTCAGTCTATATTTTTCTTGGCTGCTATATAGAGATTTGTATAATAAAAAAAACATTACCAGATAATACCGGACCTAATCTTCAAGTTATAACGCTCTCTGCAAATACATGCTACCATTACCAAATACCTGGTATTCGTGTCCAGGAAAGCCCGTTGCATGTGGATCTTAAATAATGACCTATTGAATAATTTCCAGGTTTCAAGACTATTTCCCGTTAACGAGGCTATAAATGACAATAAATCTAGCTCATGTCGTGCAACTACTTGTCAATAAGTGTAGTGTAGAACTAATGTTTTAATAGTAAGAAAAAGAGACATTGCAACGCAATATTTTCATTTGGAGGTCAAACCTCTATCAAACAGCCTCCTTCTAAGCGACCAGACATGGTTAGCTGCTACAAAAACTGTATAAACACCTGTAGTAAGCGACCATTTGTCTATTCCAAAGGGGTGGTCGCTTAATAGAGGTTTGACTGGTTTCAGGGTAAACTCAATTTACAATAACTATAACTGATTTTAACAACGAATAATTTTGTAAAATTTATTTTTAGTTTAGAAATACGAAACTATGTTTATTGGACTTACAAATTAAACAAATCATGATATTCGTTCCTCCCGACTTTTAAACGCCACGATGTCCATAAACCTGACGATGTGTACTTATAATCAATAGTTGCCATGCCGGATACACATACCACATTCATCTTGTTAAAAAGTAAGAGATGCGATTGTAGCAAGTCCCGAAGGGTTTTGCTTGAGGCTTAATTAATTTACGATCAAATAACAAAGTGGAGATTTCCTTTCAGATCATTGAATATATTTACATAAACCGGCGATTCATTGAGGTTCGCATATCTGCAGGCCAGAGACGAGCAGCGCCACGCCATGGAATAACAACGCTCTGCTTTGGAAGGCAGACAACTTGCGAACAGCTCTCAATGAGAGAATGTTATTATACCAATCAGTTTATTTGCGATTTGTCTTCTTGGTTTGTCTATTTGAAGAAAGAAAAAAAACGTTTGGTCTATTTTACAATTATTTTCTTTATCTAATAATTAAATACTATTCCACTGATATCATCGATTGAGGATGTCACCAAGACTTATAGGAACCATCTCTCTTTCTATGGGAACAGACTCATCGTGCTTGTAAGATAAACGATTTGGGGGTAAAAATTGACTTTATGACACCGGATTGTGTTTTTAAAAGTTAGAGAAAATTCTTCTCCGACAATGACATCAATTCTTGTACCCCCTAACAATGACATCAATTCCTGTATCCCCCTAACAAACAGTGTCTACAGCTAGTGTCTGTCTATTCAATTGGACTATTAGCTCTTTCGGAGTTGCGCGAAAAAATTGGTGACTGGTGTAGCGCGCGGTGAATTATGGGACTGTTTTATGGGACGCCATCGGTTGAGTTGTTCACGAAAATATGGGAAGCGTCCCATAAAACAGTCCCATAATTCACCGCGCGCTACACTAGTCACCAGTCTTTCGCGCAACTCCGAAATGGCTAATACTACAGCTAGTGTTTGGTATGTCAAATGTGTGTTTAACAAAAGCGCGCGAGTTACTCATGTAAACCCCACTGAGGAGTAGTATTCTGGTATTCCCACCTTACATAGACGTTTTTTTACCCGATTCTCTCAAAATAAATAGGTTGAAACCTTACTTGTAAATTTACTAACAAGGGCTGACAGGACCGTGGACCAAAGTAATGGGCGAAGAAAGGGGGAGGGGGCGTAGACAGAGAAAAGGAGGGAGATTGGGGAGGAATGTAGGGAATCCCTTCTTCTCGCCCCAATCCTCTCCTGGAGGGCCGCTACGCAGGCGGAAGCAATCGGGGCATTAAAACAGTGTCGTCACAGCAAACTGACCAATCAAAAGCTCACAAAGTACTACGGTTTTTATTTTTTTTATGATTGGCTATGAGACAAAGGATTTCTTATGAAGTCAGTCATATGATGCTCAGATTGCTTAGATTACCAACTAACAGTGGGTTTGTTTGTAAATTTACAAGTAAGGCTTTAGCCCATTTACTTTGGGCGAATCGGGTGTTTCATTTTCGCATTGCCAATCAAACACTCTTTATATTGAGAAGAATCCATAGATTAGCGCAAAACAAGATATTACATATCAGA
>JAUPMF010062878.1:446-14198 GCA_031471435.1 Stomphia didemon | reverse complement strand
AATCGGGTAGGAAAAAAATATCCTGCTTATCAAGGAAGTCCTACCCCCCCTTCACATTTCTAATGGTGCGTCCCTAAGCTTGTTTTCATTAGGTTTTAACATGATGTTGTTCAGTACTTCTACTTCTGGACTGATTACTACCAGACAGTTTGTGTGTGTGAAGACAAAAATAGATACTAGATAATTTATTGTATTTTTATTTTAGTTGAGTAATCAGAAAGTGAGCTTGATGTAAGCCCTGATTCATTTTCCATCTCAACTTTAAATTATTAATCCAGTCAATGAAATAAAGGTGTAGCTTGAAATCAATAAATTTATCTTTCTGACTTGGAGCCATTAAATGAACTTGGATCAGTCTTTATTCCCTTTTCTCAAGTACCTGTATTTGATTAATGTATTTAAAAACAGTATTATTTTTTGTCATGTGGTGCAGTCAATGTGCCGTTGCCGTTGGTTGCTAAACACCTACTAGTTAGGAATCTCTTTGTTTTCATCAACAATATTTTTTCTGACTACATATATTTTGATTATTTTTGAGTTGATTTATAACTGATGCTATTCTCCCTACGGTATCTTATGTTACAATATTCTTATGGTTAAGTGTCAATGTGAGCCACCAGATGCCACTAATCTGTTGTTACACAGGGGTTTGACCTGTCATTTGATGGTTATGGATTATCCATAGAATGTTAGGTCACCTATGAACTATAGATTTCTCAGAGATCATCAGAAAGTGTGTCTAGTTGACTTTGGGACATGGATTCTACACTATGTGTCCACGATCTGCACTACAACTTCTAGTCTAGTATTACATTTTCATGTTCAATAGTATATTATTTGAATTTTGGTTTATTCCAACAGTTGGAGACAAAGTCCCTGCAGATATTCGTATTACTACGATCAAGTCCACAACCTTGAGGGTGGATCAGTCTATTCTAACAGGTCAGAATCTTAATCTGCATGTGTTACATTTGATGGTAATTTATTATGATAAATTAGTTTGGTTGGTTTACATAATTTTTTTAATTTATTCACTTTTGAAGTTACAATGAAAATCTATAATTGAAAATAATGACTGGTTAATGATGCAGGTGAAAGTATGAGTGTTATCAAGCACACCGATCCAATATCAGACGACAGAGCTGTCAATCAGGACAAGACAAACATGCTTTTTTCTGTACGTATTAATTGATGTCTTGTACTTAGCAAAAAAATAATTCAATTTCACTATACTGAGGAATTTAAAAAAACACATGAGTTTCAGACAAATGTCTTGTTTAAATCTGTTATTAACTTTGATTATCTGTGAAATCCTGCTGGAGATGATGAACTTATGTTCCGTGTTTCACCTGAAATCCTAATGATTATAACAGAAACATGCTGAACCAGCAAAAAAGTTATTTTATTTTCAATCAAGATCACCACCCCAGATATCTTCATTTGTTTTCTTATTTATTCTCAAGGGAACTAATATTGCATCAGGAAAATGCTGTGGTGTTGTCATAGGAACTGGTGTCAATACTGAAATAGGTGAGTAATTTCCAGTCATTTGTCAGATATTATTACGTATCAGTGATAGGCAGTATTTGATTACAGTGATTCATTCATTCATTTTATCACTACAGGGAAAATTCGAAATGAAATGGTTGACACAGAAAGTGAAAGAACACCACTCCAACAGAAGTTAGATGAATTTGGAGAACAGCTTTCAAAGGTTTGATGATTTTACCTGATACATGTACATGTATGCTGTAAAATGTACCCTACATGTTTATATACGTACGAAATGTTTAAACACGAAATTCTGGTATAAAAGGAGCCTGCCCAGGGGTAAGACAATGCATTGGCTGAATAATCTTTGTTCAACGTACATACTTGAGCATGTATATGTGCTATACAAAGATTAATTAGCAAACGTATTGTCTTACCCCTGGGCAGGCTCCTTTTATACCGGAACTTCGTGTTTAAGTATCTTTTCAAGCTAACTTGTTGTGTTGTTATTTAACCCAGGTTATTTCAGTGGTATGCATTGCTGTCTGGGCAATAAACATTGGTCACTTTAATGACCCTATTCATGGTGGATCTTGGTTTAAGGTAATGCATTGCATATGTTCAGTTTACTATCATGGACATACATATATATGTGTTTTACTAACTGGTTTGTATATTCTAGGGGGCCATATATTACTTCAAAATAGCTGTGGCTCTAGCAGTTGCTGCTATTCCAGAAGGTCTTCCAGCTGTCATTACTACTTGCTTAGCTCTAGGTATGGACAGAACATGGAATTACCTGGTATTGTGTATTTATTTTCGATGTGATGTCTGTGAATAATATTCTGTTTGATTTAAAGGAACTCATAGAATGGCCAAGAAGAATGCCATTGTCAGAAGTCTGCCATCAGTAGAAACCTTAGGGTGTACATCAGTTATTTGTTCTGATAAAACTGGCACGCTTACAACAAACCAGATGTCTGTCAAAAAGGTAAAACATTTTAGACATGCAAGACAATTGTATTGCCACAGGAATGATACAAGTTATATCAAGTTAAAATACAGAATTGTCCTTGATATATTTTTTTGTTGTTCCTTTAAGTTTTTCATTCTTAAAGATGTGAAGAGAGGTCAGGCTGAGTTCCATGAATTCTGTGTCGAAGGAACAACTTATGAACCTATCGGTGAAGTGTAAGTCAAAATCATCTGGATCAAACTTGTTTATATACATGTAGTATAGTGCATGTTTTGAGAAAATTTATTTGTTCATTTCCAGCACTGAGAATGGCCAAGTTATCAACTCCTTATCTTATGAAGCCTTACCTGAGTTTGCTTGCATTTGTTCCTTGTGTAATGACTCTAGTTTGGACTATAACCATGTAAGTTTTTAATTCCCTATCCAGCCTACATAAGTTAATATGTTAGATGCTCACAAGTTTCATTTTCTGTCAATTACAGTCCAGGAAAACATATGAAAAAGTTGGTGAATCTACAGAGACAGCATTGTCAGTTCTTGTGGAAAAACTGAATGTTTTTGGTGTCAATTTGACTGGAAAAAGTAAAGCTGATTTAGCTCATGCTTGCAATGAAAACATTAAAGATCACTTCTCCAAGGTACAACGTCTTACACAGTTATTGTATCATGTTGGATTGTTTTTGGATAACAGTTATGGTTGTCATATTTCAGGAGTTTACCCTGGAGTTCTCCAGAGACAGGAAGTCCATGAGTGTTTATTGTCTCCCAAAAGTGGACGGACCAAACAACATTCTTGGCAAGGAACCCAAAATGTTTGTTAAGGTATGCAAAAATGTCTAAACATTGATTAGTTTATAATTCCGTATTGTTGTTGTATTTGTGGATTTCTGATTTGCTGTTATTGTATTTCAGGGTGCTCCAGAAAGTATCCTAGACAGGTGTGGATTTGTAAGGATAGGGAGTAAAAAACACCTTTTGACACCAAAGCTAAGGCAACAAATTCTTAACCTTGTTCAAGATTATGGTACAGGTATGTTGTGAAACAAGCCTAGACTACAAGCACATGCTTTATGTTGAGTCTCGGCTAGAATAAGAAACAATGAATCTGTACTGGATTCTCTTTCTCTTTGTTGTGAGAATGCAGTACCGGATCAACACTTGACACCATAACCCTTGTGTACAACATACATTAGCTAACTGGTTCTGATGGTTTTATTAGGAATTAATACACTTCGATGTTTGGCCTTTGCAACTGTGGATGATCCAGAAGCACCTAGCAAGATGAACTTAGAGGAGTCTGCAAATTTTGTCAAATATGAAGTAAGTTCCCACTCACAACTTTCTATTCCCAAGTGTAAGTTCAAATATCTTTGTTGGGAGTTGTAACATGTATCTGATGATGACATATTACTAGATTTCCCTTCACTTGTCTGTGAGTGAGAATACTGTACCATTTTATTTTCAGTTTCACTCAATGTATTTCTATTTCAGGACAACATGACATTTGTGGGTGTGGCAGGCATGCTTGACCCTCCACGTGCCGAGGTTGCTCATGCTATCGAGAGGTGCACTGAAGCAGGAATTAGAGTCATTGTCATTACTGGAGATAACAAGGTATACCAAGTCAAGCCTTGAATAGGAAAACAAATCAGCCTGCCACTGTCTTTTCAGGAGCATGGAGTGCATGGATGTTGATCTATGTGAACAATACTCTGGCTCAGATTATCTTGAGAGAAAAACAATTAATTTTGTACTTAATTTTAATCAATGAGCATTATTGGATGATTATGTTTGTGTACATGTACTTAGTTTATTGGTTGTTACCCATTCAACTTACTTTGCAGTCTACAGCTGAAGCAATCTGCAGGAGAATTAAGATTTTTGGCCCTGACGAATCAACTGAAGGTTTGTAGTATGGCATCATGAAACATTTGTTAGTTATGAAATGATAATTCAATGTGGTAGTAGAATAATCTTTTGTATTCTGTCACAGGACTGTCCTACTCTGGCCGTGAGTTTGATGACCTTAATACTGATGAACAAAGAAAAGCATGTATGAATGCAAGGTGTGTATCCCAACATGTTGTTCATGCCTAATTGTGTTTGGAACATGCAATAGATAAGGAACTTTGATCTTATTACCACCAGGCTTTTCTCAAGAGTAGAGCCATCTCACAAGAGTAAAATAATCGAATACCTACAAGGTGAAAATGAGATCTCTGCCATGACGGGAGATGGTGTCAATGATGCTCCAGCGCTGAAGAAAGCAGAGATAGGCGTTGCTATGGGGTCAGGAACTGCTGTTGCTAAGTCTGCCTCTGGTATCCTTTATAGTTTCAGAAGTCAGTTGTTATTTACTCTCTAATTAAAGTGAGATGATGTAAAAGTCAATCCATTCTCTGAGAGTTTTTGAACACGTTGACTCAGTAAGTTGTTCCAGCATGAACATGGAGGTCTTCTACATGTTCATCCCCTGGTCTTCATACCGTCTCTGTGTTTTTCTATTCAAGGAAGGCGTTGAATCTCTGATCACTGAATTATTGTCTGATTATCTTTGTTTTTCCTGAGTGACATATTGCATTCTTAACCAGTACTTTAGAAATGATTCTAGCTGATGACAACTTCTCTACCATTGTGGCTGCTGTGGAGGAAGGAAGGTCCATCTATGACAACACCAAGCAGTTTATCAGATATCTCATCTCCTCTAACATTGGAGAAGTAGTCAGGTGTGCTAATATTATTTCTGTATTAGTTAGTTAACAACGGCTTTTACTCATTGTGGATAGTCCTTGTTTTTAGATAGGTATTCTCATAGCCCTTAATTTGTTTATCTCACAGTATTTTCCTTACTGCCGCACTTGGTATGCCTGAGGCCCTCATTCCAGTACAGCTGCTTTGGGTCAACCTCATGACAGACGGACCCCCAGCTACAGCACTGAGCTTCAACCCTCCTGACACCGACATCATGAAGAAACCTCCACGATCCCCTAGAGAACCTCTCATCAGTGGTTGGCTGTTTTTCCGATATTTGGCAATAGGTGTTTATGTTGGCTTGGCAACTGTTGGGGCTTCTGCCTGGTGGTTTATGTACTATGAGGGAGGACCACAGATGAATTACTACCAATTGGTGAGTATAACGAACTCGATCATCAGTTCCACTAGTCAATATGTCGTCTATAATACAATTGGTGTTATGTATCTCTTTGGGTTACACCCTACCCACACTTTCACCAATGGCAATACAAGTAGCAATATTCCTAATTGTGTTTATTTGTTGTAGACACATCATATGCAGTGTCCTAATGACCCAAGTAACTTTACTGGCATAGAGTGTTCAGTATTTACTGATCTCCACCCAATGACTATGGCACTGTCTGTACTTGTAACAATTGAGATGTTAAATGCCCTTAATAGGTAAGTGGTGTTTAGTTCTTGAAGAGATGCTCAATCTTAACCTAAAAACAGTATGTTTAATATATTTGTATTATTTGTAGCTTGACAGAAAATCAGAGTTTGTTGGTGATGCCACCATGGCAAAACCCTGGGCTACTGGTGGCAATAGCTGCATCATTCCTTATGCATTTCTTCATACTCTATGTCCCTTTTTGTAATGTAAGTACTGTACAAATCACATACCAAGATACTTGAAAACATTTAGTTGTTGTCACTGGCATTATTGGATGGTTCATACAGAGAAACTGCACCACCTATACCACTACTATACAGATGGCTCAAGAAATTAACGCCAGCCAATACTGCACGTAATCTATTGTTCGAGGTCTTAATACATATTCATCACTGTTTTTCAGACTATATTCCGTATAACGCCTCTTAATTATGTGGAGTGGATGGCAGTTCTCAAGTTGTCTGTCCCTGTTATTATATTGGATGAACTATTAAAATTTATCTCTCGGAATCTAATTGGTGAGTTACATTATGTTATTCTAGTGAACACTGGCGCGAGTAAATGATTCTGTATCCATTTTGAAGGCATATAAAATATGATTTAGTATTTGCTACATAGCGGTCTTTGGTACATTGTTTCAGTATCATAATGTGTTTTTATATCGTGTGCTTTCTGTGTTTTGCAGCAGCTCCTGTTAACATACATAAACACAAAACAGACTAACCAGCATGCAGGTCGTGCCATATGTCGCCCTGGTCACCACGGCGTGACGACACAGTTATTTAAAGTCTCTAAGGAGGGAAACGCTCCATGCCGGCCACTGGTGAAACCAGGACACATTGCCGTGATTGGTCATCCAAGAAACGTCGAATGGGACTACCATTTCGTTTTATGGGGTATAGGATGGAAGGAATAATGGGATGGAAGGGAAAATAATAAATCGGTTGGATTTCCCACTCGTTTTTAAATTCATTTTGAAATAGTTCGGCTTTTCTATAAGGTTATTGATATCCGAGTGTTAAGCCAGCAGCGTAGCAGCGCTTTTATTCAAACCAATGATGTAGACCAGAGTTTGCGTCTCCTAATTGACAATCTATTTTAAGGATTTTGATGATTTTACCATGGCTCCCATTGGGTTCGATAATATGCTATCTCCACGTTATCCCCTGTACTTATTAGTACGGTTATTTTGGTATTTATTCACGTCTTTAGTGATATATTAACTGATTTCATAAATACAATGCTTTGAAAAATTCCCAATTTGACGTTATTTAGTGCATGTTAGTATTGTTAGTATTGTGTTGTTGTTTTGTTGTTGTTGTTGTAGTAATAGTGATATATTATTATTATTATTGCATTTAGTTATCTCACTCCATTTCGCATGTTCGTTTTCACTATTATATATATTGGCATTCAATTTATTATCACATTTTCATGCAAGCAAAAATAAACTGGGACCTGCCTATATTCAGTGGGAGAAACGGCCAACGCGTATTGCTATAAGACGGTACTTGGCAGACTTGTGGCTAGATATTATGCCTAATCTACAATGCTTTCTATGTACAATTATATTAAACCTATTTGAACTAAACTGCTTCTTTTATTTGCAACATTCAGGGTTTTCTCAAGAGGGTGATCAGGGAAATCGTAAATATTATTTCACTTTTTCGTCATATTTGTATTTAATTTTTCATTCGCCCCATACCTTATTTCCAATTATTTTAAAAATTCAAAACATTGCACGTCAACAAATCTTTATTTTTTGTCAGTTGGTTTATTGTGCCTCTATCAGTATACACCGTTTCCGCTAAACTTTGTCACCCGTGAAGGCTATAAGCTAGTGGCGCGGAGCATCATGGGTAGCCATTATATCAACTTTAACACCTAGGGTGATTTTCAAAACAGTCAATAAAACATTGACACGTGTAACGGTGGCCATGCTGACTGCTTTGAAAAACTCGCTTTGCTGTAAAGTGGATATAAAGGCTACCCATGATCCTCCGCGCCACTAGCTTATAGCATTCACGGGTGACAAAGTTTATCGGAAACAGTGTATCTTGGTGTATCCCTGTTATATAGTATCTAATAGTTAACACAATGTATTTACTTACAACTCTGCTCTGCTGAATGTCTGGCATTCATTCATTGTACACGTGTAATGTTCATATTTACATGACTACAAAATTATGGAATTCCCAGTTAGTAAAACTGTAACTAAAATCATAGATATGATGCGAATTTCTGTTAGCAGTTAATGTATCTGGCATTGTTTGTCTAAAATATGCTACATTAATCATGGTTACCCCTAGCAAACTAGAATACCTGAAGACCGTTTACCACAAAGAATTTGTTACAAAAACCATCAATTAAGGTTTGCGCTGCTCATTTGGAGCAGAAATATTGTTAATCTACAGGATGATTCAATACAAAGAGATGACCTGCTCTTCGATCTCCAAATACTTCAGCTTTTTGGCTATTTTAAATAAATTTAAACATTCTTTAAAAAGTTACAATTATATAAAAAGCATTCAAGCTGGCATTAATCTACTGTGATTGTATGGTCATATTTACATCCTCTTCGAGTTTCGATGAAGACGGAGTATTTTCATTCTGCTCGCTGCACCGAAACGCCTGACTTCGCACCAGGGCCGGCCTATGTGTGTCGGGCGTGACTTGTTGCTGTGCTACTACGGGAATGCAGTTTTTTACATGGTTCTCTCGTTCTACTTCAGTGCCGCCCACCTCAGACGCGGTGTCGGTATCAGTCGGGGACTCGTTAGTAGCTGGTTGTTCCGCGCTAGATACTGGCTTAGGTGTACATGTCTTTGATCCTCCCTCCTCGAAGAACACGACGATGACACTGGTGTTGTCTGCACGTAGTTTCTGCTCTCTCCACCGCGATAGCGCTAGTGACACAACTCTAAAGGGGGGGTAAAGGAAAATTATTTAAACTAGAAATACTATATACAGTACGCGGATATTCTGCGCGGTGCTGTCTGCGGTGCATTACGTCACTGACTGAAGCTCCGACAAACGTGTGCGCATGCGCTTTATGTTCACCGACACTTATTGCCGACCACAAACAATTAACGCAAAAGCTTTCAACATTCCCTCAAAAACCTTACATAAACGTCTCTACTCGAACAAGAAAAGTCTTGGTTTGTAACTATGGTGACTAAGAGGTCGTCTGTTGATATGAAGGGGGTGTCGAAGGGAAGCACTGACTCACCTATGAGACACGTCGACATCGAGAGGTTCGTTGACATTATGAATGGATTCATTGACACAACGAACAGCTTGGTCTGGACGAACCACGCCCCATAATCCATCAGTAGCCACAATCAAGTATTTATCGACACTGGGGTTGATGCTGTACACCTTGACGTCTGGCACTGGAGAGACAACGAACTCGCCACGAAAATAATCAAAACTCCACAGATCTCCTGTAACATGACAAACAAACGATTAGTTCATAGATTCCTCTAATCGAAAAAGCGTGTGATTTTTTTTCTCACCTAAAGATCTTGACACAGCCAAAAACGGGACCAGCTCGGTTTTTGTGCTTCGTCTTATGGGTCCCCTGTGTTTTAAGAAGACGGGGCGTTCCCAGGCCACACGGGATACACCGTTACGAGACAGTACTCTGCCACCAAGCGCTTCTATTCGTTTCTTTTCGTCGGGGGTCTCAGGTTTATGGTCAGACGTCAGGGGCCGTGCCTGGATTTTTTTGGTGACTTTATTCTGTGTGCCTAAGACAACACCAGAGTCGCCTACGTGTGCAACGTACATCTTGCGGCCCCTGATGATCACAACAGCTGCCGTGGTCCCCGACGTGCTGGGCAGGCCGTGTCGCGTTTTTGGCCAGTGGTCTGTCGAATTATAAACATGCGTTAATATGAGTACGTAGTGTGTGAGATTACATCCTTCTATCAAAATATAGCCCTGAACTGATGTTCTGACGCAAATGTTTTTATTTTATCATTTGGAATACCCAATTTTGTCAAACATAAAACACACATAGCTGACGTCGCTGTATATGTCACAGGATTGTTATGTAGCCGAGACCATGTCGAGACAAAGGTTAAATTACTTAGACAAACAAAGAAAGGTATTCGGGTATAAACAAGTAACAACAATGTGACTTTTGAGACACCCTTCCATCACAACGAATTTCAACACTATTGACACAACAACAACAAACGAGATCGCTGAACAAAGTGTTTTATAACCTGGAGTAAATTTTGCGTAAATTTGAAAAATTGATTTCACAAACCCGGTGAAAATATAATTTCCGATATCAATACAAACCAAGTACAAAGTGTATATTGAATGACAACCCAAACAAACGCCAATATTCGTTCATGCCCGTAAGCAAAACAAGGTTATTTGAACAATTTCCCCCAAATGTACGATTGAAAACTGAAATCATTCTTTCATTTTCGATCTGGCCACAAGCAAGGGAACCCCTTTGAGTGCAACCAGCCGTAGATGATTGACAGGTAAATGATAATACCATAACGAAATCATGGCTGACTTCCGCTTCATCGAAAATCTAGCTGGCTTAGATCCGTTGAAGAATATAAACGAAAATGAAAGTTAACCATCACCTTTGCCTGAAGCAACACACCAAATAAAGTTTACATATTTGAAAATCTCGATCAGAGTTAGCGCTCGCTCCAAATTTGAATTTCATACTCGTCGGCCGATGGCCGTTTCGTGACAAACATCGATTCTTCAAAGGAAATACTGAGGGAAAAATCCTGACTCGCTTTAAAATCAACAGTTCGTAGCTATGAGATGAGTTTTCTATGAATGTAAAACTAGGTTTCTATGTGATATATTGTTATAAGTTCATCCATCGCGTCACTAAATTCAGCAACAAACAAAGCACGATCGCAGTGTTTCTTTGTCGTTGTTTCGTGAACGAAGAACTAGTTGCTAAGATCAGCTATCTAGTAAGCACAGATCTCTTACCTAACTGCTTCCACATCGCCCTGTGTGTCGCTAGAAAGCCCTCTTTGATTGCCTTCACGACGTGAGCGGGATCGTGCGAGTAAAAACCCCTTTGCTTCTTGATGGTGTCCCACAGCATTGCTCGTGCAAAGATGGCAGCCTCGCAACCACCATGGCCATCGTACACAGCTATGAACGACTGCCCGATGTCCTTGCCGATGCGTTGTCGGTCGAAGAGAGTGGAAGTAAGGTCCTCCATGTATCTTCTCCCGCCTTGATGAGCCTCGGCCGACACTCGAAGCAACAGTCTTGTTTTGACCGTCTTCGTCGGCTTGGTCAGAAGAACATGCTTCATTTTAGCTTTCTCTCGGATACAGAATGGCCAAGACATGACAGATCCACAAATAAGGTCCACCAGAATATGGTTTTACCACGATGTATACAGTATGTATACGATGAATTCTATTTACCTCTATTGAATGTTTTGCGCCAATTCACTTTCGGAATAAACCAATCACAGCTCTGCTTAGAAACACAGATTCGCAACCTAATTACAAATTTGACCAATGAGAATCATTGTAAGAAATACATGAATACGCAGATAGCAGTCTAGTTTAGACTTGCCCGAATGTCGTGGGGTTTTCGTGATCTTGGCCGGTAAAAATATACATCTTGTTTCGGCTTGTCAGCATTTTATATAAGGCAAGTTTAAGCAGTAATTCAAAGCTCTACGAGCGAAAGGGTTAAAACATAACATAACATGGATATATTAAAATTAGGTTACGTGTACCATTTATAGGTATTAGATTTTGTGTACAAACCTAAATTTTAATTAAGATTGCAAATATGTTTGGGGGTCATAGGTTATTTTTATGGCACACTACATTGTATATATTTTGCCCAAAACGCAAATATTGAATGAAAAATAATAACAAAATAAAATAAGGAATAAAATATTGATAAGTACAGACTGGCTTTTTATCACTAGAGAGATAAAACACTGATGTTGACATACACATCATAGCAATCATTGCAATCATAACATCACTCGCACCATTCTTCTTCACTGCAGTCACGTGTCATAACACCCATCGAACGTGGTACGTCACCTTCATCGAACACACTAATGTTGACATACACATCATTGCAATCATAACATCACTCGCACCATTCTTCTTCACTGCAGTCACGTGTCATAACACCCATCGAGCGTGTTACGTCACCTTCATCGAACACACTAATGTTGACATACACATCATAACATCACTCGCACCACTCTTCTTCACTGCAGTCACGTGTCATAACACCCATCGAACGTGGTACGTCACCTTCACCAAACACACTAATGTTGACATACACATCATAGCAATCATCGCAATCATAACATCACTCGCACTATTCTTCTTCACTGCAGTCACGTGTCATAACACCCATCGAACGTGGTACGTCACCTTCATCGAACACACTGTTGACATACACATCATAGCAATCATCGCAATCATAACATCACTCGCACCACTCTTCTGTCACGTGTCATAACACCAATCGAGCGTGTTACGTCACCTGCAAGGAATACAAATCCATTCTTAAATCGCCTTAAAATGAATTGAGAATATGTAGCAATGGACAAGATTGTTCACCACTAATTTCCGTGGTATTTTTTCCCTCATGAAAGTTTTAATTCTGTCATCGTTGCGGTCCAAGACTGGCAACAACTCCACCGCGCTGAGGATAAGGTACGTGGACATGTTCGCAGTGAGATGCTAATCAATGTTTGTTGCTGAACAAGGAAACACACCATGCTGCATACCACGGGAGACAGTAACTACTGTAGGTGATGAGAGGTTCTCTTTGGGATCTCTGCTACCCTAGACGGCCAAGTGTTACGCTCAATGGGCGCTTTTATCGCCTTGCGCGCGCAGAACTGCTGACGAATGGTTGTCTGTGATTTTATATCGACCCTTTGCCCTACTGTGGTTAAAAAACAATTAAGTTAGTTAACTTGCACGAATTTGCATCAATCCAAGTGCGCATAAATTGTTACAATTCCGACAACTAATTGTATTAATGAGACTTCTACAGCACGTGTGCATTGCAACTTTTCAATTCTTCTACCTGCTGTCTATTCCAAAAGCAATGTTAGAATGGGAGCAACTACAGAATTCAGGGCCACTTGGTTTTTCATTGTCAATGTTCTTTGTCTAATAAGGCATATAACAAATTATGGAAACTATTGTTATGCATATCATGTGAATAATTATGCCCCTGTATTCTGTAGTCTAGCCTTAGAATGACCTTCTTTTGTTTCCAGACAGGAAGTGGTTGAGTTTGGCATAGAGTGTGAGCTTGCTGATGTAAACCAGTTCACCGCACACACCCCAACACTCAGTCAATATGTCCAAGAACTGGGCATAACATGTGCAGTAGGCATCCATGCCTGGAGGTCTGGTTCTCTACTTTGGAGTATGTATCCATTGGTTTAACACTTTAATATTAGAGTAAAGCTATGTATACAGGTGGGGTGGGGTGGAAAGGGGGACACAGGATTTACAAGAGAAACAAATAAACCAAAGATTGCAACAATCATTTATTAACTAAAGAACAATGTGAAAAAGATAGTGTTTGGAAAGAAAGAAAAAGACTGGGAATTTTTTTTCTTCTGCAGATTGTCTCATTCCATATTGTGTAGTGTTTGGTGGAACAGATATCAATGAAAATTATCAAGATGAGCAGAAGATGAAAACCATGACTAAAGCAGTGGAAAATGCAAGGTCAATACACCAATATTATTGTATTATTTATTTATTTATGGGAGCCGGCTTGTCTCTATGTCTATGTATTACTACGTAGTCTATGTATTACTACGTAGTCTATGTATTACTACGTAGTCTATGTATTACTACGTAGTCTATGTATTACTACGTAG
>JAUPMF010062434.1:1750-14247 GCA_031471435.1 Stomphia didemon | reverse complement strand
TTCAGCTTTTTGAAAACACACTCGTGCAAATTAATCCCAAATTGAACTCGAAACCGTATGATTACCTATACTAACTGCACTAAAAACAGTGTCGTAATCTTTGGGCTTGGTCGGAGATGTGTTGTCCACGCGAGACAGTGTCATCATCTCATCACAGAACACATTAACCCAGTCCTATGGTAATACTCGAGTCTTTTCTTCACCCATGAAAATAATACCATTCGTCCCTGACCTCTCAGAGATCGACTCAACGCAGTAACGAGAGAGACGAGTCTAGCACGCGAGAGCTATCAACAACCTCTTGAATCAAGCCCAAAATACCCCATAGACTGATCTCTCTCTTCCCATTACATCCCAAACTCATCAAAACAGAAAATCGAAACTTGGGGTATAATTAGACACGACCTTTGCCTTTTATATACGTTGTCTTCGCAAAGCTTTGAGGCACAGACGTGACTATCTTCAAGTGGACGTTGAACATTCGGTTACTTTTTATCGTTGTTGTACTGGACAATTTACAATCATATTTTGCAAGAACAGGTGTGTTTGAGACGATAGAACTTTGGCATTCGCATTACGTGTGGAACATTTGAAAAAATGTGAAGACACCCTAATGGACATTCATTAATCTTCATCTTTCAGCAACGTCCGACTATCTAAACTTCGTGTAAGTCTTAGTGTCAAACTCGGCTTGTTTTTCCTCCAAAACAAGGAAACTAATAGAGGAAGAACTTGATTTTAAAGTTGTCAGGTAACTTTGAATTTCTTCAGTGCTAAATATAGTCTCTTTTTCCGGATTTTTTCTGGTGGTATGTGAGTTACGAGCGATGCATGGGTATTAAAAACGTGTAAGAATCAGGATACCATAAGCAAACATTACTTATCGTTCTATTCTGGTACCGCTGCTGCTATTTCTGTGGTTCGAAGGATCGGAATTTTTGCGATTTCCCGTGAAGGATGTCGTCACTCTACCATACCATTCTATATATGGATTTGACACGTTTTTTTCTCAGCATTTTCTTCCCAAAACAAAATATTTAATAAAGTTTTTCATTCTTTCGTCAGTTTTTCGTCTTCTCTTTCCATTAGAATTTCCCCATCTTTTTGGAAACGTTCATACTGAGCATACGCAGTATCAACGAACAAAGTCCAAATTTGGAAACAGAATGGCTTCGTTCACAATCGCGTACCCAGAGCCCGCGTAACTTTTGGTTCGCTGTTCAAGCGCATGCGCAGTCGCTTAGCCATATGCAGGAGAACTATGTAGGGTTGTGTGTTGGGCTCCCTGTGGTGACCGTCAATATCAGTGTTACGCCTATATAAAGACATTATAATGGTATATTTTTCGAAAACGATTTATTGCCGAATTCTATAACAACAAAACAATTTTGTCCTGTCTCAAGGCAACATTTTCGGCAAATTTGTGGATTTAAGTTTATAATTTTTTCCGGTTGTTTACTTTCTTTTTTTGCCTCGTGGTTTAGTTTCAGTTTGTTCAAAAGCACGAGGAAGTCTGTTGTTTGTACAGGCTTGAAACAATTATCGCCATGCATTGACCATTTGTTCAGCTGCAAAGCATGGATAAACAGCTACACTAGTATTTCCTTTCACTCAGGTAATGGCGAACTCATTAAGTCCTTCAGTGTATTTGACGACATGGCCATTAACGCTGGACATTGTTGCTTTAACATGTCATACTCGCTTCCTCTGTCTCCCTCTCACAAGACACCTGACATTTGTGGCATTTTCAATCGTACAAATTTACAAGAGCACTCCATTAGACTGGACGTTTGACATGGTTGCCTCTTTCGCTTCCATTGTTAATGCCTTGACCGAAATCCTTCACGCTAATGCAACAATCTTCAGTCAAACATGACTAGAACTTTTATATCTACCGTACACCACAACCATCATTTTCAAACACGTTGGAAAATTTTCAAAATTATCTCGTTCACACAACTCAGTTTTTTTTACTTTCACGTCAGAACTCGAGTGTTAACCTTGGCCGTGCTCAGATTTCCTAACCCCCTGGTTCAATTTCATTTATGTTGTGATAATAGTGTCAGTTAGTTGCTTTAACCTGAAGAAGCGTTGATGTCCGCAATAGCCTAAACGTTCCAAAGTCAGTAGCCTTGGTTTACATAACTTTTGATGTTAAACTCACGATGATTTTGGTGTTTTCAGTAGTAATAAATCTACTAAAACGAACATTTTCTCTATTGCATCTATAACCTTATCATATTGTTTTTATATGTTGTTTAGTTCTAGGAACAACATATTCTCGTGCAAGAATGCTGTGTCATTGTAGTTCAAAACAGCCAAAGGAATTCTACTGTGTTTATTAAGAAATTTGATCAAGTGTTTTTGTCCAAACCAGCGCCAATACTTAGACCAGCCGTGGGAAAATCCTGTAAAAGTTTAAGTCAATTATAGTTTTGTCAGACAAAAACGGTAAAAAATGATTAATGATTTGTCATTTCTATGCTTGTCCGGAAGAAACAATGTGTCATCTTTGTATGGTACGCAAACATTACGTCGAACATTAATTTTTGTGTGGAAAATGCAATGAACTGTCTCCCGTACAGTTCTTTTCTCTTGGTAATTCTCTCTAAAAAAAAACGAGAAATTTCCATTTGCAGACCAGAATTCTCATGCAGTTGAACTAACATAACGAATCTGTCAGTTATCAAAGAATCATTTCGCTTGCATTTGTTTACCAAGTGTTGGGGTAAATAACGTTAATGTAATTTTAAGAAGATGCGTTCAAATTTCTTGGCGGAATGGGCAACATTTGAAATATTTACGAGTATGTTTCGGACTTTTGTTCTTATGTAGTCCACGTCAACAATTGGCTAGAGTTGCGACCATGAAGGACAATAATGACAGGGTATTCTAAAGTTGTTCTCAGCAATTTTCAAGCTGTGATGACTGAAGGAAAAAGCTAGAAGTAGAACAAGAAATCCCAACTTAGAAATCTCTGACGCACGTTTCGCCTACAGTCAGAGACAGCAGGAACCCTTTATGAGAAAATAACCGACTTATACTTAGGAATATATGATGTGTTAATGAAATTAGCGCCTTAGGGCATGAGGTCGACGTTACCACTGCAGCGAACAGTGTTCGCATTCGTTTTGGTTAATATACTGCTGAATGATTTGTCTTGAAGGCGGATAACTAGATAGCTTCTTCAAAGCAACACGCTTTCGTTTCCTTCGCGATGCCTGTTGATTCAGGATTTTCCCGAACTGGATCTTCATTCGAATGACTTCCGCTACTGTTGTGGCTCGTTTTATGAGCGTTCCATGCTATCTCGTATTTCAGTGTTCCATCGGATCCAAACTGAACAAGTGATGTGTCCCATGCAGAGTTGAAACCGCCCGGTCTGCAAACTTGTCAGTTTTCACCAGTGATGAATCACCTGGGAACTGACCGTAATCTCGTTTGATTTCGTTTGATTTCGTTTGACAAATGATGTGTGGATTTTAGTAGATCGACAGTGATTTATTTCGCTACAGATAACGCCACATGTCATTACTTATTAAGTTCTCTCGTCTTTCACGACCCAAGCATGAGGCACCATTTACACTACCTAAGGCGTCGCAGCGCTCTGCAGTTGTTCGGGCCCGGACTTCGAGGTCTTTCCCCCTCGAAATGTGAACAGAAGTCCTGTCTCTCCACCGGGTGGGTGGTAACGGTGTCATGGGTTTTTCAACAATGTGTTGATGGCCGTCCTAATGGACCAAACATTTACCCCGCTCGAGTGAGACGTCTGTAAAATCCATTTGCAGCGGGGTTTGGGACGTGGGATGAACAGCAATCAGCGCCCTCGTTACGCCACGCTAAATCTGTCTGAAGTACCGAAGGTCACTGGAGCACCAGGGATCGACATATCACGGCATAATCCTGTGGGATTATCGCATGCTCGCTCTTAGTATGACTATCTAGCTAGATATAATCCAATGGGAGCACTTACGCACACTAGCCAGTTCTGATGGTATCTTGATCAATACCAGTACGCCTGTTTTAGTGGAGATTTGCCCAGAGATAAGTGTGCTAAAAGCAATGCGGAATGGTTATTCTTCTGCGTGATTGTTTCCTAGACTGAGCTGCGTCTTACTTAGCTTTACCGGACTCACTACATCCACATTAACTAATCATTCTGTATTGCGCTGCGAAATGTTCACCCGCGCCATCATCACTCGCTAAGTGCTATACAATATTTGAATTTCTCGTAGAAATACCATGTTCAAAAACGTCTCAATTCGACCGAAAATGACTCCGAACAATTCACCAGCGACCCAGTGGACGCTTGAGATTCCAGTACGATTCGGCATTGCAAAGCACGAAGACAGTTATTCTAATCCTGGGTATCTTCAAAGGCCTATCTAATTAGTCGACGTCCGGTGGCAAGTGTATATAACACCACTCGATAGGCCGGGGAAAATTCGAGTAATGTTCACAATGACAAGTGATCTGTTGTTTTTAAACAATCGGGGTGCTTGCGTTGTGCCAGAGTCGGTCAACACTCATGAAGAACACAAATAATGCCCCATATTTATGGTAATCTGGACTGATTTTGTCCGACGGATGGGTAACCTCGAACACTAGCCTTTAACAATCAATACAATAGAGTCAAGGACCCGGCGCAGTTCGGATCGATCAGTCACTTTGTCCAATCGGACATGTGACGTATCGTGTTACTGCTGGACCAATCCTGGGGTTTAGGTACATACAGGTTTTTAGATAGCCTCGCATTGCTCTTCGTAAACACATCTTGGCCAATTAGTAGCATTAAAATGCCCATTGTCACGAGGGCGTGACGGAGGAAAAAAAAGTTAATTGCTACACAGTATATAATGTTCTGTCATTTGGCAAATTTCAAAATGGTCTAATTGTCATTCAAGCGATCCAACCTCGATCTCCACAACAAGTGTTGAACTACTGGAGATCCCGCTTCGCCAGGACGATGTACACCGCTAGCACTGTCCCAACGCTTGTCCTATTGTTGTTTATACAGAGTGCTGTGATTATTCTTGAACTCTGCGAAGCGTGCTGCGAGAAGCCGGCCAAGAAACTAGACGAGAAATGGGAAGCTCTGAGAGAACCACTTTTACGGAAGAGAGCGCTTCAAATCACACAAAAACAAATGTTGAACGTCCTAGGACTGAACGAGCTGCCTAAACCGAGTCGCCGTGTTATCCGTCCACATGCGTTCATGCTTAACTTGTATAAAACTCTCTCTCGCGGAGCGAAGCGCACAACGACCAAGGAAACGTCCCGAGAGCTGATCAACACTGTACGTGGTGTTGTAGATCAAGGTCAGTCTAGAACGTCGCGCGTGTTATTTGATGTTGTCCAAGAGTCTGACTTGGTGTTGTGATTGTAATTTTTTTCCTAACTAGCGTGTTTTTTGTTTCCCTTTTGTGTTTTTCTGCATAATTTTCCATGAAGTGCTCCTAATTGCCATTGATCGTTTTTGTATATTTATGTGTGTTTATTTTTTTGGGTCGTTCAGAGATTTACGACCGTTCGGTCTCCCAGCCTAATCACCAACTCTACGTGTTCAACTTATCGACGATCCCCAGCACGGATAGAATGGTCACCGCGGAGCTGAGGGTGCTGAGAAGACCGAAGTCTGTCGAGAAAGAAATTGCGGCCGTGTACGGTACGGCCTTCAAGGCCACCATCTACATAAAGAGTTCTTCATTCATAACAAACCGTACGCCGTACAACGAAGGGTTCGAACCTTTGGACTCATTTTCTTTTGACATTACCGATACCGAGGAGACATGGAACGTATTTACGGTGACCAAAGCGGTTCAACAATGGCAGCGTACGTCCAAGGATATTCACTATCTACAACTCAGTGTCAAATCGACCTTAACGGGAAAACTCGTAAGCCCGCTAAAACTCGGATTTCGAAAGGAAAAGAGAATGTACAGCAACCGAGCTCTCTTAGTTGTCTTCTCAGACGATGGGAAAGCGAAACCCACAGTGCAAACGAGCCCCGCGACAAACGGGAAGCGACATAAGAGGAAATCAGTACCAAAGGAAGAGGATAAATGGGTGGATGGATTTCATCCGAAAACCGGAACAAAACGGGAGACGAGCTCAAGAGTCAAACGTGCTTCAAACGCCGACGTCGAGAATGTCATGAAGAAACTCGGCCGTGGACCGCGGCGACGCAAGAAAAAGAGCTATTGCAGGCGGAAACCTCTGTACGTTGACTTCGAGAAGCTGGACTGGGGCAACTGGGTCATCGCACCGCGCGGTTACAACGCGTACCTTTGTGAAGGGATTTGCAACTTCCCTCTTGACAAACACTTAAGACCTACCAATCATGCGACGGTGCAGACTATTTTGAATACTGTAGACCCATTATCGGTTCCCCCGGTCTGCTGCGCTCCGAATAAACTGAGTCCTATCAGCATCTTATATATCGATCCGGGGGAGGCGATTGTGTATAAAAAGTACGAAGACATGGTCGTAGATCGCTGTGGCTGTAGTTGAGAATGACTATCAATCACATACAACGCGTTTTACAGAGGATTTAATGAATAAGAATATGGATTGTGGATGACTCGTGAGGAGAGCGTCGTCCCACTATGCGATCTGGTGCCTTCAATGATGACTGCAGGGCATCGCAGTGTCAGGAAACGAATGTCAACAATCGTATTGAGAATAAGGTGCGCCTTGAGAAGTGTTGAGAAGGCAAGCGAGCATACACGTGCCAACTGGTCGTACAACGTTTCACCTAGTCAACACATCCCCGTAAACCTTGAAAAGAACAATGTTGTCGTGATGGCTTAAGTCACGTAACCGTACCCCTGATGCCATCATCACCTGAAATCCTCCTGAAATGGAAAGAACGCAAGAAATCCGAACGGCCGCGCGAAGTTTTACCGCGCGCATTTCACAATGGAAAACCAAACACAACTGTGCTCTGTTTAATTTACAACAAACTCATCGCTGTCGCCGCGAGACTCACATAATCGTATTACCAATGATTGGTGGATTGTTCTAGCAGTGGGCATTGATAGCAGTGAACCCCTTGGTCATTCGATTAACAAGTAATGCTTCAACGCTTACGCAGTGTTGATGAGCCGTGGGGGGGAATTGTTACAAGTTTGACCGGGATAAAAGAACCGCGCTTCCCTTGAACGAACGGCATGTATTCCCTTTCATGTGGAATACAGAGTGGAGTGTGTATACGGATTAGTATCTGCATTAGTATTTAACACTGATCCTATATGCGCAGTATGTTTACGAACAGGGCTTAACGAACAACGAACGAAAAGAGAGGGAGAAACTTTCACATGTGGAATGCTTCGCCGGGAGATCAAGTAGGCAGGGATTAGCTTCACGAGTATTGTCTATTCAGTCATCAGCTCTGCTGGCTCCAAAGGCAGCAGAATACGATACGCCATATCGATGATTCCGTAGTTGGACTCGTTTTGTGATAATCTGTGAATGATGTGAAAAAGATTCGAGCATCCAAAATTTTAATTTGATAGCTGGCCGGGTTTGACTAATACCGCCTTCGTTGAACTCTATCAATGACAATGTAAATAACCCAAGACTTTATTTATTCCTGTAACTATTATTACATGTATGTATATTCAATGCACATCGTGTATACGTATTAGGGCCTATTCTATGACAGGAAGTAGATTGTCATTGCAAATAAAACCCTCGATATAGATTGACGGTCTAGTCCACGTATATGCACGGCGAAAAAAAACTGTTCCAAAAACTGCTTCTGGAAAAGTCTACGTTCTCAAAATGCAAATAAGAACCAGATAAAGCGGAGCTTTATTTTATTAAAAATATACAAAGAATAATTTTGCCTGTCAATACTTGTCATATCATTCTTAAATTAAATTAATTTCATTTGGCAATTTTAAAGTTCTCGATGATTCGTTTTTTTGTTACCAATAGCGAAATCGTCTTACTATGAGATTGTTAGGAGTTTTTTAGTGCATTTTTGCTGGTGAGCTGTAATGGTATCCATCGCTCAACGGTCCAGGTATTTCATTTTAAACTTTTACGTCTTAGCTTGGATTTGTATTCTTCACAAAGCGCAGTTGAAATACAGCAACGCATTGCACGATGAAAAACCATTAAGTGCACGCTCGTGTTGCACGCGTTCGGTGAGACGTGATTGACTTTGTTTCCCTAAGCCGGGGTGATTTGTATTAGCGGCTCGAAGGATATTAGTCAAAGCAAAGTGATTATTTAATGCTTATTGTCAGCTCTTACGTATATCTGTACCCCTTAGATAGTTCACGGTTTGACAAGGTGAGCATTGCAATAACCATTCATTGGTGACGAAATTATCACAGAGGGCGCGGGAAAATTTCCCCTTGTTTTTTTCTCACATTCGGCATCTTCAGAACGACTTTGTCAAGGCAGCGATGTCGCTCATAAGACTCTACAATCGCCGTTGTATTGACTCGATGGATCAAAGGGATTTGGCTATTTTTTGTTAATTGATTGCTTCCTTCGGCCAGTCTGAGACTCTAGGGGGTATAGCTAATAACCCAGAGCACACAAACACGACAATGGATCACGTTGAACGTGCACTGTTCCACCACGCATCTCTGACCAAATGATGAACAGAAAGCGGTTTCTAGTGGACCCACTTGCCGTCAAGGGCCACTCTGAACTGACTTGCGAAATGACTTGAACGACATAAACTCCTGTACTCAAGACCGAGAGATAGCGTTGATAATCCACTCAACGTCAACTTCACGGCACAAGGGTACAGAAGTTTATCCTCTTAATCTTTTTCATTCAGTTATGATAATCTGAATCATTCGGAAAGAATGTGCACGAACTTGAGGAGAGAAAAAGGCTACGTTGTCATGTAGTTACTTCAAAGTCTTCGCGCGCGATTGACAAATTCTTTCCAGCGCAGAATGAAAAAACATGAGAGTAAAAACTAGACTCGCACGAACAACACTTGTAAAGCAGAGCGTGTTTTAGAGAAAGCTTTTGTCGTTTTATTTTATTCTTCGTATTGTTGACCTAGCTCTTGCGTGTTTGTTTAAAAACAGTAAGGTTTAATGAAATAACCGATCTGTTTTATGAACGTTTCTTGGCCAATAAGAGTCCGCGATGTGAAAAGAATTCACTTAGCAGATTTGCAAGCTCTTTCGGTGTTGACTTTTCTAGTAATTATATTTTTCGTGACTTGTAATTTCTTCGTTTTTGTGTGGTTTGCTTGTTTAAGTGAAGTATTAAGCCTTGTTCAAACGAACGAAATCTTTGACATATCGGTTTGAAACTCTGTATACGACTCCGCCGGCATTAAACAGAAATTAAAGTTGTTTAAGAATGAAGAAAATTGTTCACGGTACAAAATTCGACGAATGAAAAAAGCGCGCGCATTCACACTGAGAAAAGCAACTCTTGGGCTTCAGTTCCAATCGATGAAATACTGAGCTTGTGTTGGTAACTCGACACACCGATCTCAACAACTGGCTGTACGACAATTGTTCCCTAAGTACCCCACTTAAAAGGAGCGATGAGAGAGGTCCCCTTTAAGCTCTAACTTGGCCGAGTTTCAGCAACCAACGCTCGCTCAAGATAGCCAAGACAGTGTTCGAAGAATGTAGGCTAGGTATCATGATTACCACGAGCTAATGCGACAGTACTGGAAGACTTCGCCTCGAGGGGAATTGGGCTGATTTGTACCGCACGCTCTGACCTTAGTTTTAGTCGTAATTTCGTGTTGTAACTGATGTATAATGACTAGAAGTACCGACTGAAATCACCGATGCATTGTTCGCCGGTAGTATAGTGGTATATAGAGAATAGTTGGTCGTTGTGTGTTGACCTCGATGCTAAATTTAGAGCCCCTGAAAGGTATTTCCACCGCTGCAGTTTACTCTCTCTTTTTAACAGATGTTTCCTTCCTTTTTAAGCCATCATGTTCAAACGTCTCTCAAAGCTATATTTAGTTAGCTATGCTACTTTGAAGAGCGGGCCATGTACAGCCACATCCCCTTCGGGAAGTCCCCAGCAGTGAAACGTGAAAAATTGCAACCTAGGGCCTCGCAGACCTAGAGTTTTCATAGTTAGACTATAGCTCAGGCGTGTTCCAATTGAGAAATTCAGAGAATGATCGTGTGGTATGTGGGGTGTTTCCATATTCTTCTCTCATTTTTTTGCCCTCTGCCCTTTGGAATCCATGTTATTAAACAACCAATCCCTTCTTTCTCTTATCTCAAATGTTTAACAAAAATACCGAGCCAAACCGTATTTGCCACCAGCATCTATCCTGTTGAGCTAGCCGGGAACTAACCGGACTCGGCTCGAGAGTTTTGAGAGAAAAACAAACAGTGGATTGCTAACAACGCCCCAGTATTTCCGCTGGTTCTTCTATCTCTTTCTACCAAACAGACAAAATAAAGAAACATCCACAGAGCTGAACAAAATGTCCTGTAGCTTCGTGCTTAAAACGGATTCCCGCTTTGATATACTGTCATTTCTAGACGAAAGAAGACAGTCGTGTTCAAAAAAAGACTTTTAGACTTTTTAGATTTTTATTTATTCGCACACATGTATTACAAAATTACAAAACTTAAATAAACTTAAATAAGATATAAATATACACTAAACACTAAACACGGTTACATATTATACTAATAAGAAGAAAATATCATTGAATGTGTATGGTTGTCGAAATAGTGAAAAACTAGTTCGATGAGTTCTCGGCATAAAAGAAACTATGCCAGCCGTTCTGCATGAATTTAACCGGCAGTGAAGCGATAGTGAAACATCCACTGGACGTGGGAGGTAAAGTTTAGGTTAACTCCAAGAGTTTATTTTGTGCTATTTGCGGTGTTTGGGCGCACGGCAGACATTGATTTCCGACCTTCAAGTTCAGTTTTGTCTTTGTTTTCTTGTCGCCGGACACAACGATTTAGATACCAAGCCAAACAAGATCACTACGATAACCTGGCATTATATGTCGATTATCCAGACACAGTGAGCTCTAGAATACAACCAAACCTAGTCAAATCAACCGCTACGAACTTCTCAATCAGTTCTAGTTCGAAACAGGGTGATATGTCATGTTGTACAAATCAGATAAGAGTCAAGAGGCAGCTTGGACATACAAGATGTCAGAGTATGATAAATCGGAATGAGATAACATTTGACCAGAAACATTGATATATCAGAGATAAAGAAATATCGCGAAGTGGCCGGAAACTCGATGTAGTTTCCACAATCTTCCAAGGCCATCTCTTCCAATAATAATAATATCGGGTATCTCAATGAAGACTGTTCGAAACGGTTGCGCAAAGGTTCACTCAGTGATGGTGTAGGAGAAAAGTCTTCGTGAAAGGAATTCACAAGCAATATAACATTATCAACAAAATATTTTTGTTCAAATTTGATTTACCACGTGATCATTATGGTGTTTGGTCAATTTATCGTGGGGGGAGGGGAGAGGACTCACTTGTTATGTACTAGAATCAGTTAGAACTCTGTATGTAAGAATTTGTGCGCAATTATTCAGAGCCCAGAGCAACCCGTGGGAGTGCCCGTAGGGATAAAATTTGCCCATTTTCGCTCCCAATCGGTGATGTTTTCCAGACCAATCAGAGCGCGCGTTTCGATTTCTATCAACTTTGTGACAGTAAAAACTTAGAAGCCGCGCAATGGCCGGTCATTTTGATCATTATGCTTTGCGCGCTCACCGTTTAGCAAGTTCGTTTTCCTTATATGGAAATACTGCTAACACAATAACCCGGACACTACTTGTACTTTCGATTATCTATGCGTATTGAAATGCCAATCGATTGCGTTTTGGGAGTGAATTTCTTTAAATTACCTTAAATTTCACTTCCGCTAAATTTCATTTCGTTTCCGCTTCCGTTTCCAGACCTCCCCCGAGGGACTAGACAGCCGCGGAAACATTGAACCCCAAATTGCTTAGGAAATGATGGTAGTTTATAATAAAATTGGATTATACAAACCACAAATCCTAAAAATGTGCTAAAAATATCTTAGGTTTTCCTCTATCTGACTTACTCCTTGCGGGCTACCTGTGTTCAACAATGGCGGGGGGTCTGAGTTAGAAGTAAAAAAAATTCCCGTCATTCAATTCGGGTTACGAATGTTTTTATTTTTTCTCAGAAAATGTTCGAAAATTACTAAAATTTTATGATTAGAAAGGACATGCGATCTGTTTCCTTCGTGGAGCACCTTGAATTCGAGTTCAACGGGAATCTTTTCAACGAAGCTCTTCTCCTCGAAGATGTCGACAACGATGGCAAAAACGAGCTAGTGGTCGGCAATGTTGATGGAGCGCTGTTTGTGTATAAAGGTCGCAGTACTAAAGCGTGGAAGAGTTATAAACACGATGGGATGATTACGTGTGTGGTCGCTGGGGATCTGTGGAACACTGGGAAGAACGTGCTGCTGTCTGTCACTGCTGATGGATGGTACAACGTGTTCGATGTGAGTTTGTGCAGAATATGAAAATA